>KN837127.1:187771-226066 GCA_000827215.1 Sphaerobolus stellatus SS14 | reverse complement strand
AGAGCTCCACCCATGCTCCACCCCATTTTTTGAATGATGTCATAGTGAAAAATCCTCCCAAATCAAATGATCTCAGTGTGCAAAAACTGTGGTAAAAAAACTGTCCCAATGACCCCTCTCACTGAAATATTAATATCTCTCCTGATTGTGCATCAAATCACGTGATTCCTTGATGTTCAGGGAGCCATGATGCTAATCTACAATTTTCACACTGAGCGCTAAATACGTTTTTCAATAGTTCATTTGCTGCATGCACATCTTTACATAACAAGCAAACATTGGGACAGTTTTTTTGACCCACTGTATTATCAGTCCTTACCTATACATTTTATGGGTATACATAGAGATTGTAACTGTTGGCCAAGAAGAGTTATTGAACTTTCTCTTCTTATAGTGCTCACTCTGATGTGTTACTGGTCCATTCCTTGTGGGCAGGTTGAGGTGTTGTCCATCCTGTCTGATTCCAATAGGATACAGTTTGGAGGATAATTTGGTCCATTCACAATGCAGGTGGAGAATCACCCAGACACTCTACCTTACATATAACTGAGTTCAGAGACAGCTTGACAAATGATGATCACAGCTGTCATCTCCAGGTCATCAAGCCCTCCTTCCTTGATGGCCATCCTGCCTTGAAGTGACTGGCGCTTCAGCATTTGTTGTGTTAACATGTTGCTTTCTGTATCAGAAATCCTGAACCACATTATTGATTTGAGTCTGTCATGTTTCTCTCTCGGTTTCGGACATCTTTGTTGAGTCTGGAACTTGGTCCTTCTGTTAGAAGTTGCACACAGCATTGTTTTTGAGTTGAGGCCCATCTATCTCATACTCACTAAGTGGTCCTGTACAATGTGACTTAGCGATGGATCAAGATTTGATTATCAACATTAATGGAAAGTTTATTTATTTATACTTTGAAGGCTGCAGGGCTTTGAGACACTCAGTCAGCACTGGAATACAAAGAATGACTCACACAGATATGATCAGCCTGTCTAGCTCTGTGCATCAACTCCTGAGCATGGCCTATTCTCCCACTCTTGGCAGCAGTTGGCATATGCAAAGGTTAACAGGATACATTTGCATGCTTTTCTTCCCACATATGGAATATGCATTTGTTGGAGGTGCATTCACTGAAGGTACAAGAGGTGGAGAGCAGAACCTGCTTAGTCTTATGAGATGCCAATGGTGACTCATGCCCACCAGGTCTTTCGAGCAGGCAGGCAGAGACACTATGAGTGATGTTCCAATCATGTAACAATCTGCTGCACATGGTGGTAACCAGCCATTAAAGCATCTTCACTAGGAAGCTGAATGCATGTCACAGCAACTATTACAGTCAAGTAGAAACTGGGAGGTACAGACTGGCCAAATGGGCCGATGCATGCACGGCAAAAATGGTTCCGCTTAGATCCTGAACATGTATCACCCACTTTTTCTTTAGACACCTCACCAACATCTATCATATAATTATAAAAAAAGCTTATATTAGCTCAGAAGTAATATATGAACCAAAGAATGGACACAGTTTATACACACATGCAAAGGCATTAGAATCAAAGGGGAGTGTGCTGTAGTCTATTATATGTGTTTAACCCACAAAAGATGCACATAATCTGGAGTGCTATTCATTTTGAGTGAGAGTGAAAATTCTTCCTGAGAAAATCAACCATAAATAATCTGGAAGCTGGTCCACATCTGCAAGTCTGAGATATATTTTAGTAAAATGGCAGTGTCTATTCAAAGTAAAGATGCTTACCAACATCTTGTGACTTTAAGAGCCTATACCAACCCTGATACTACCACCATAGCCATATCCCTTCTAAGCCCAAAGTTTGATAGAGGTGCAAGGGGATGCATCCTTATCAACAACTTCAATGTTTGCATGAATATCTGTTGTTCCAATTCCCACGTGAACTTAGAATTCAATATCATGATTATGAAGAGGTTATTAAGAAATTGACTTACTGATTCAAGCATATTAAGGACTCTTTTACTTGGAGGCAGCATGACAATCAAGACTCTCACTCTCTCCAACAACTTGGTTTCCATTTCTCCACTCAGTATTCTTATTCAATACATGTGTATCCAATATTAAATATATTTATACAGCTGCTAAATTCATCAATGAGAAATCCATACAAGATATTTGGCACCAGCTTTGGATGTATCTAGCAAGCTGAACTGTGAGATCAAATACAAACTTTAAGAATCCTAAATGATATGTAACTGGTAGAGAGAAGTATAAAGGGATTAGAAGAAATAAGCTATAAGTTGCATTCAAAATGAGATTGATCTTGCAGTGATGAAACATCACAAATTTACCCCATGCACTGCAAAATTAATAAGTATTCAAAAATAAGTAAAATAAAACTAAATGCTAATGCACTAATGAGTGGAGGCAAGAGAAATCTACTAGTGCAGATAGCTCCAGGCTTGTCTTTTCACCTCACAGTGCAAGTCTCCAGACGATTCCAGGGCTTCTGATCAAAGGAGGAGGAGAGCTGGGTGGCATGATCTGCGAAAATTATCTCTGGGGATGATGCAACCTTTTGGATAAATGTCAGGATATTGTGGTGCGATGTTCCTAGCTCCAACATGTTGAGATTTTCATGTCCAGGGACTCGAATTATACAGAAATATGGATGGCTGACAGTCTGGGAGAAAACAGCAAGGGTACACATTTCCTCAAGGGTCAGGATATCATGGAGTGCATTGTAGAGGTTGAGCTCAATGTTTGTAAATGCTGTACTCTCCTTCCTGTCCCATGCAGACTCCAAGAAACAAATATAGATGTCCAGATGAATAAGGAGCTCACTGCAGGCTTCACAGTGGGAATGGAAGCAGGTATTGCTGGTGTCAGGAAATGTGATGTAGTAGCCAAGCTCATGAAAGAAAAATAATTGAAAGGTTTCATGGTATCCCTTGGTTTCATCTCAGTGTTCAAATATACTTCCTGCTAATTGTGTCGCCTTGAGGGCTCCAGCCTTGCAAGCAGCAAGAAGTTTCTTCTGTGTCTCTTCACCACCACTCTGGAAGGCCATGACTTGGTCACAATTCATTAGAATAATAGGACCAGAGAAATCCTTATCCTTCCAGAATCCCATCATTGCAACAATCCCACCTTTGACCATATTTAATTCCTTGTGCATACAGCACCCAACCCAAATGAAGGAATCAACTGATGACTGCTCAGATGGTGATAAGCACAAAAATGCAGCTTCTCTGATTCACCATGCAATTATGTGGTATGTTTCCCTGCTGACATCAATTCTCTCCTGGTTTGTGAGAGACATCCAATTGCCATAGCATCCTCCAAGCTCCACTGCCTTTGCAGCAATTGTGAAAAGCACAGGAAGCATTTCCCCAGCCAGCAATGCTAGAAGAGCTTTCTCACCATGCTTTTCCCTGTCACAATCCTTCTTCCATTGGAGGAGAAATCTGATCAAGAGCTTTTGGTTGGCTGCATGGTCTGTAAGGGCTTCTTGAAGGAGAGTTGCAAAAATTCGAAAATCCAAACGGCATTTGCCAGGTCCCATGATCTCATTGTAGACTTGGAAACAATTCTTGATTTGTTTTGTGACACCATTAAACTGAGTCTCACTGGTGTGATTGTGTGCAGAATGTACACCACAATGGAATTGAGTTACTGAGCCATCTGCACTCTTTGTGGTTATGTGACTGGCCTCAAATGTTAGGTGCCTGTGTGTTGTTTCGTCTCCAGAATAAGTTGTCCCTTCATAAATAATTAAATCTGGCAGGAAGAGGATAATGGAACTAAGCAGACTCACCTTTGGCTTTGCCAATCACATCTACAATTTGAGCTTGTGATGCGACCAGCCCCTCAAGAGCTATACAGCTGACACTATGGTGATTCACAGATCCTTTGACATGGAACACCACAGCCTCTCCAACTGCTTTGAGGACAGGCTTGATCTGATGCAGCAGTAATCCACAGATAATTAATTTGTTGATCATTGTTCTGAATAATTCCTCTTGATTTCAGCTTGAAAGTTGTTGATTTCTGCTTCGCATCTAAAATGGCATGTGCCAATTGGCTGGCAAATCTTCAGACACACTGTCTCAAGGCATTGTTATCTCTTTTTAGTCTTGAGATCACTGCAGAGCTCTTTTCCAATTCTCCTTGGGTCTGTAAAGATGTGGATGCAGCCTGCGACGCATCACTTGAGGCCTTCACAGCTGCAAGCTCCAGCTGTGAGATGCGCTCCTGTGCAGCCATCAAAGTGAGTTGCCGTTGCTTTGATACCTTCCGCTCATTCTGAAAACACTTCTCATATTCTTGTGCATGCTTCTGCACAACATTGACTACAGATATTGGAGGTATATTTTCTTTATTTGCTGCAGATATAGTTGGTTGAGATTGCTGCTTATTGATAGCTTGGAGCTGCATGTTCTGGGCAGGGCTGTGGGATTTTCATGAGCTTCTGAGCCTATGGGAAGGAGTCTTGCACTTGCAACCCATTTCTAGGCTCAATCAAGCCTGCTTCCCTTTTAGGAAGCACCTTCCGCTTTGGGCCACCGTGCGGCACCCTTTGCAGAAGGGGCTTGAAGCAAGGTCACCGAAATGGGGGGCTTAGTTGACGGCCTCTGGCACCAGCAATTTTTAATATAATGCACTTCTCTAATGTGGAGCTCTTAGTGAACATGTTGGACTATACAATGCTACAAAAATTACAACTATATTGTGCTTAGAAAAATTTTAAACTTGGTTATAAGTTGCAGCCATGGAAGCTTTATCAATGAAGAGCAGAACAAAGAATTGTAGTATATAGTACTTATCTGGTAGGTACTGGGAAGATCAAAACAAGTTCCATTGGTATAATAGTCGACTTAGAGAACATTTGGCAACTCACAAACACGTTCAGCCATGTAGGAGGGTATGTTGTGATGTAATTAAAGGTGTGTCACCATGATCCAGCACAGGTTCTGTTATGCCCCACCCTGGTGTCACCCTCCGACAGCTCTCCGACAGTTATTACACCTCCGACACCACCCGACGTCTCTGATCACACTAGCAGTTTGCTATCTTCCTCCGCCCTCATTGGTTCCTTCTCTTATCAACTCATATGTCATGCTTTTAATCCTTATTGGCTATAACCAGAAACGTACCAGACTTGTATATTCATCTGAGACTCATCCTTATCTGATTCCCCTTTTTGTGCCTGCTTACTCCTTTGTATTACCCCATCCAATCTACCCTGTTTTCCAATCGTCTCTGACCTTTCCGTTATATCTATTCTACCCCCTTTGAGTTAGCTTCTAGTTATAGCATATAAGTACATGTATATTCCTAGGTAGATCTCTATCCGGAAATCAACTTAGTTCACCCTCTGTTATATTCTTGTTTGTTGTCTCTGACTTCCTCTCTGACTTCCTCTCCGACACCCTCCGACCGACCTCTGGTTTGACATCATCTTACCACGTTACAGTCCTGACCCTTGGTCTTGACTACTCCGACACCTCCGACCAACTCTGTCTTGACCTCTACCGTCTGAACCCAATCGGACCCGACTGACCTGAAATCAGGATGTGACTTGCAATAGTGGCGCAGCATCATAGCTGAAGCTAAGTCCTATTCGTATATCTCCAACATATCTTAACTTAGTTCTGCACAGAGCTTAACAGGTCCTCAACTGATATTCCCAGGTACGTCATTAACGAGAATATGAGGAATAGCTTTTCTTGATTAGAAGCTCTATTTTTTCCTGGGAATATTTGAGCCCAATGAACGTCTGTCATGGCAAGTGGCTTGCCAGCATGAAAATGTCTCGTGGCATCACACTGTGACAGTTAAGTTACACTTGAGGTGTTTTTAAGAAAAGGAACATGGAAAGTACAGTCAGCAATACCTAGAATTCTGCATAAAATTACTAGACATTCTTTAGACTATTCGGAAAGCTGCAGAAGTTTTTCCATAATTTTCAGTGCCCCCCATCGCACACAGTATGTACTCGAAGCAAGAAACCAAACCTGCCCATTGCCAGGCTTTTTGTGCATGATAGGCTGACAATAAAAGGCTCATTTTTTGGCATATAATAGCTATACATATCTAATTGTATATCCAAAAGTCAGACCCTGGAAAGTGCCCGGAAGAATATTGTTATTGAGGAAAAGCAAGCCCCTTTGCCAGCTCAGGGCACCGCAAGCGCCCGGTCAAGGTGCTTGTTTCGAACCTAACCCATTTCAACGCCAGGGGCACGACATTTAGTCCTGTCATGTGCGATGTCACACTTTCCAGTGGCGACTGTCAGGAATGGAAGTACGGCCATTACAAGCCGCTGACGACCCTGGAAATTGGACAGTAATTTTTTTTAACTCATTACCTAATTTATCTTCGTTGTCATTTGCCAATAGGAGCCTGGCAGGCCTGGCATTGAATTCTATCTCTTGAACGGGCGCTAATATAACAAAATTGGCATGAACATAATTTTCCTGTTTGTGCTATCTGAAAAAAAAAGTGTGGAATACTTGAGTTTTTGCCTGCCATTAAACGGACTGCCTATGTCCGTTTGGAGACTCAAATTTGGCGGGTGGGAAAGTTACTTGGCGGAGCTCGAAAGAGTTGAGCGCTGCGACCCCCCATAAACTGAGGCTGTCAGTGTGTCGGTGGTTCACGAAAACGTCGGTGGTTCATGCGGATTACAAGCTGTAGCACTTCTATAATAACGGACAAAAATATTGAATGGAGGGAGCGTGTCATGATTTATTCGAGCCCCTGGCAGGTGTCGAACTTAGGCATTTAGCTGTTTCACCACATGTTTTTGAATGAATCATCGGTGCTAGGTAGTACTTCGAGAGAATAATCTTGAGAGAAAGTGCATTCGTCATAGAGCATCCAATGATGTTTTTAATAGAGACTACAGGTATTGCCATTTTTTTATCTGCTCGACGGAATGTTCTCGCATTAATTGAGCTTGAGTTGAGGACTTTGTGGTGGATGTTGATTTGCTGGGGGGGAACTAGTTGGCGCTCCGGCCGGTCCAGGATGGACCAATTCAATCGGTGCTGGCCGAATTGTTGATATTGTAAATAGATGAATATAATGCTTATTTAGAGGTTTCTATTTTCCGTACACCGTAAATAACCGTTGTGGTCGAGTCGTACAGACTGAAGGAGGAAGGAGGATCGAGATTGGCAGACTAATAATATCCTTGACAGACAACAGGTAAGCGAACCCAAAATATAGAATAGAGTTTCACTTAGCGTAAATGAATGGTTCGGATCGAACTATAGTCAATCTAATAATAAATTAGAGTGGCGGCCAGACTGATGATATGCTAATTATAGTGTACTGTTCAAAACAACTAAGTCAGCTCGGTGGGGGCTCAAAGTTGCACTTAGCTTGTTGAATTTCGGCTCAAATTTAGTTCTTAGCTGTAGATATAATGAGGCTCGAATAGACCATTCGTTCTTAGAATTTAGAGAGAAGATTTTTAAAGAGAAGATCCGGAGATGATAAAATTCGACCCCTCCCTCGAAATATATATACAGGCGAACATATGAAAATTCCGAGAACCAAGAAATCGATAAAATAGATAGATGGATGGATTGATAAAATTAAAGACTTCGTGCCAAGTGGCAATCCGTTGCACCGATCAAGATGGCATCAGTGATGGTGGAAAAAGTCGACCAGGCACGTCCGGCCGTCCAGACTGATCCTGGGCTGTCTGGCGCTGTCTAGGCCGTCCAAATTTACTTTGAGGTCATCCCGGATCACTCCAGACCGAACACCCATTACTGATGCTGTCTCAGTGAACCAGCCAGTCTCGGTATGAGATACAGGATAGAGCTCCCCGCAAAGCTTCTGAGGGTGCCCAGTCCTCAGCCATCAACTGTAATCATCAAAATCGAGTAATTGGGGGAAACTGAAGACATAATGTGGTGGTCAGGCAAGTAGTAGAAAGGGAGAAAGGGGAATGCGATAGAGAAGAGACGGAAGTAAATACCAGGAACAAATAAACGGAAGAAATAATCGTGTCTGACCCTAATTCCTCCTATCTCCAATCTCCATCTGATCATCAAATAGCGTAATTATTGTGTTGTATGCGGATGCATGGAAGAGTGTAGGTCCAAGTACAAGTTCTTGGTTGTGGGAAACCTTGAAAGTCGTGTTTGAATCTTGAACTACGGCCCACGCGTTTTTGAAGGGAAGAGTTGAATCTGTAAACTTAGTATATGTGAACACTTATAATAGAAAAATATTCGAAAATGAATGGGATATTAAAATATAAGGGAAACAGTGTGATTGAGGATTTTCTGCCTATATGCAGTCAATCCCTACCACACCGTAAATGGGCCGTAATCGTTTCGATGGGCAGGTTCTCAATTCTGTTTACAGTACGGATACAGTACAGAGTGTGCCATAAACAGCCGTACGCTATACGGCCGTAGCCATTCACGGTACGGTGGCGAGCCCTAGTGAAGCGCTCCCATCGAGCATTAGGAAATACGCCCACAAAACACCATCAGGATATCAAAATGACACAGGAAAGCACCGGACGTCAGGCAATTGACAGAATATTTGTTTAACCCATCATAAAATAAGAACTAACAATATAAAATTTACTCCGGTAAAAGGATTTTTCTTTAGAGGAGATGGCGGCAGTGGAGACGGCGGGAAACCCAACGGGTACAGGATACTTGAGTATCCTACAAGCAGATGCCGAAAGTTAAGGTAATTTACAAGGTGTGTGAAAGGTGACAAGGTCGGCAAAGTCATAAGGAGTATGTGTGGAAAACCTGAATACAAAATGACACATGAGCCAAAGTCACTCTTTGTAAGGACGGTTCCTAGTCGTACCTCCTTTTTAGAGGAACCGTAATCCTGACAGTGGTACCTTAATGTTAATACAGAATGATGGAAAGTTATGGTACTATGGGTGGACAAGTACTTGTCATTATGCACGTTTTCTGTGCCGAGGCTGGCTAGATCCCAGTTTTTTTCTTGAAACTTGGAATATAGAGGTTTTAGGCTATTTAGAATGATTCTCTGCCATAACACTGATGAATCGTCATACAGTTGTTGTTGGAGAGTGTGAGGACAGGATGTTGTCTGGTTGCGGCAGACAAGCCGGTCACACATGTGTCACAGGGACCATGCGGCCACTCCAAGCTGCACTGTGCAGGCCAACAAAGCATTAAAAGCAACTACAAACATCTTGTAAACTAAAAGAAGCACATCTAATTAAGCATTTCAGAGTGATAAAATGCGGCGATATTAACTGCTATCCTCATCCTGAGTCTGAGTCTGTGTCTTCTTCAGAACTTTCAGGCTCATCACAGTCTTCTTCAACCTCTGGGGACTCTACAGAAGGAGATTCTGCCACTTTTCCTCCACACTGTTGACCATATAATGCTGCAAACCTCGGATTTGCTTGAAGGACTGGATTGGCTTCCATGTAAGCTTTGATTTGAGAGAGGTGCTGGGTATTGGTGCCTTTCATTGTGTCTTCCGTGAAATGGAAGCAAGCTGCAATATCCTTCAAATCATCTTTGCATGTATAACGACTCAACACAGATGTAAAGACCTTTGTATCAGCTGATCTAATGTGCTCTTGTTCCTGGTTATGAAGCACATCAGCTTTCAGCTTGGCTTTGAGAGCTTCCGCTCCCCTCTTCTGTGTTTCTTCAGCATCGATCATCTCCCATGTGGATCTCCCTTCCAGCGGTGTCAAGACTCTTGCAAGTGTATTGAGGTTCTTCTTATTTTTTTCGTTTCTTCTTGGCCTCTAATTCCTGTCTCAAGTCCTGGATCTCCATTTTGCTCAGAGTGCAATGAGTCTTTGCCTCCTGCAATATTTCTTGAGCACCATCCAGCTGGTCTTGAACCTGGTACAGTTTCTGTTTCAAAGCTTTATTTTCCGTCTCAAAACATGAGACACGAGCAATAGTCCTTGAAGTCAAGGACATGATATGTTGAACAGGTGTGGGAGGCGGTGGCTGTGTCCGAGCCTGAGTCAGGGCACAAGTCCGAGGACGGATAATCAAAGCACCACTATCCCCCGAAGCATTTGCATTGGAAGGACTGCTGCTACATGATGGTGCAGTTTGAGAGGAAACCAATTCATCCAAAGTAGGAGGAGGAGGGGGATTATTTGTCTTGTCTGTTGGAGTGGGAACTGTAAGAACACCTAATTCTATTTCAGGGAAGCTTGTTGGCATGGTAGGGATGACAGAAAAGTGTAGACTAGGTGCAAAGTCTTCATCTGAGAAGATAGCTGGGTTTATTGGCCATAGACCAGAACACTCGAAAGCTGACTGAATAATCTTGGGAGTCACACTGATTTCACAGATCTATCCCAAAAAAAATGGTCAGCAATGCAGGAATTATCAAAATGTATATTTACCTTCATGTATCTTTTAGCGAAATTATAATGGGTCACTGGGTCATGATCTATGGAAGCATCTACGCAATGTTCAGTCCAGGCTCGCTGAAATGGTCCAAAAACACCAACATCAAGTGGCTGGAGCATGTGTGTGCAGTGGGGTGGGAGGGAGAAAAGAATTATCTCATTATCAAATGCTAAATGGTGCATTTCAGGTGTCTTGTGTGATTGGTGGCCATCTGAAATGAGCAAAATGGGCTTTCTACTTGTGTTCTGACCTTGTGTGAAAGGGATAAAGACCTTCCAGAACCACTGATGGCAGACAAAATTATCTGTACACCCATTGGCAGTTTGGGTAAAGCTATAGTTTGTATAAAAAAAATTGATCATAATGACATCAGCAACCATACTTACCAGCCAATACCCTCTACATCCATCCAATCTCCTGTTGCTCCTGGCGGCATAATTATCCCAGGGGGCCAAAATGTTCCATCTACGCAGGCTACTCCAATTATTGTGCAAAGGAGAAGGCTATCATCTTTAAGAACATATCAGTTCTTGCTACCAGTTGCAAAAATGTGTTGTGCAGAGGAGGATTTCTTGCCACCACCAAGCTAAACTCCTTTTTCATTGGTGTTATAAATATTTTCCACAGGAATTTCATATCGTGTAATAGTGTCTGTCAAGAGCTCAAAATAGCTCTTAACTGTCATAGGATTGAATGCACGTGCGCATTTGAGATCCAACGGGCGGGCCTTGTAAGCTGAGACCTCCAGATGTTTAGTAAGGAGCCGCTGGACCCATTTCTGACCTGGTAGCCTTCCTGTCAGTTCCTGTACCTTCCTTCGCAGATCATTATGTTTCCAAGCTTCTCCCAGTGCCCCTTTTGTTTTACACCAGTCTAAAAGGAAACAGGTTTGTGCAGGATCGAGATGCTGTTGCTTCGTATGACCCTGCTGGCGAGATTTTCCACCTTTGAGGCGGTATTTCAGAGTGCTAGAGGGAATTTGGAATTTCTTGCAGCTGCCTCAACCGTAGGAACTGTTCCTGCACAGATTTGGCTTAAAGCCTCCTCGACTAGGGCTTTGCGAAGGTGGGCATTGGAGTTGTTGGTGACACGTGATGTGGCATTTCCAAGCTCGTTTTCTCACATTTTTTTTCGCATTTATCCTTCGAAGGCATTCTGCCAAAGTCATTTTCATCATTAGAACATAGTTTGCGTTTGCTCATAGTGCATGAAATAGGTATGTGGGACGAGACACAGAGGAGCTTTGACAGGGCATGCAACTCCGCTTGATAGGCACTCTTTGCTGATGCCGTCCTACAGCTGCCTGACTGGCACCTCAGAACTCCTCTCAAAGGGCAACTTTTGGTCACTCATTTCGTTGGATATTGGGTGTGAAGTATCTGCCATCAAAATGGCATGGATTAATTGTTGCTGGCACCTGATATAGCTCAAGATGTCCCCCGGCATGACTTCAGGACTCTCTGGCAAGTGGCACACTTGTATTCTCGCCTCAAATTATTAATCGAACTTGTTAATATAGTGCAAGGCTACAGTTATGTACAACAAGAAATCGAATTTCACCAGTGGCTGGGGTGCTATGACAGCAGCAGACAGGAAGTCGTCACTGTCAGGGGACGCCCCTAGATTTCCGCCCGGAACCTTTCCGTTCGGAACTACCCCTCGCGTCAACCACCCTCAGGGAGCAATTCCGTGCGGGATTCACCCTCAACACATTCGTCGACTCCTGTGGCCGGAGAGTGGGAGGTTTGGTTGGAGACAGTGGTCATCTGGTGGAGGGTATATGCGCATGTAGTCATAGCGCATGAGTGATGGTTGTTTAGCGCCGGTCGGCCGTCGGTATCGTTTCATTGTTTCTCCGTTCGCTTCCGCTTCCTTTGTTTCTTTCTGATTGGTTCTTTCCCCTTCCTTATTGTTTCCGAGTTCATCAGATCATTGTTGATTTCCTTTCGGGGTTACGTTCCGTTTCCGGATGGTATATAGTGGGCTCACTCTGGCAGAGGCAATCCAAGTCTTTCTCTTTGGATTTCCCCTCTGCTAGGTGAGATTCCCGTCGCTTGTATATATTTCATTCATTTATGTATCTTTGGATTTCCCCTCTGCTAGATTTCCCCTCTGCTAGCTCTGCGTGACGTCCGCTCGGCTTTGAGGGTTGCCCTTACAGTCACGCCACCTACCTGTCCACCCATAGTAGTATATGTTAAAATAGGTAAAGCCTGTGTGGTGAGTCACACTCTGAGAGTACAGGAATGGCAGAGCCTGGAGTCCAAGAGATGAGTAACTGGGGATCTCAGTCTTTGGAGCTCCAGTTTATATACAATGAAGAACAATAGAGTGAGAACAATAGGAGAAGAACAATAAGAGAGAACAATAGAACTACATAGCAGAGAATAATAGAGAAGAGATAAAAGGGGAGAACAATAGGAATCTAAATATAGAACAATAAGAAGATGTGATATAAGAATAGACTTTCCATACATGTCCAAACAATAAGAGTGATGACTAATCACAGGGTCATCCATATTAGGACATGTCAAGGTCACACTCTAACAGTATATGCTACCAGTGACAAGGAAAGTACCTTGCTTACATGGTTACATGTTCAACTATAATCATCTGAGAGTTGTTTACTATGGGTTGGTCTGGAATCAATGCTGACACCATTATTGCATATTTATTCAGTTTCAACACTTCAGTCACTGTTGGACATCTCAACTCCTTGAGTATTCATTGTTGATTGCTGCAATGGAATGTGGCACAGTCTCAAAACAGAGCTCCACTGGGGATGATCCAATGCAGTGCACACATTCAGCAGGGCTAATTTCATATATGAACTGAAGTATACATAATTACTTGCTGTCCAGGACTCCTTTGGAAGCTAATATCAGTTGTAAACATCATCTACAAGTTCAGTTAGTAATATGAATCTTCGTGCTCAGTTTTCTCTGACATGAACCATCACCGGTGACTGGAAGTTTGACCAGATGTAGAATTCAATTCAGACTCCAGAGTTGAGCTTCTACTGGTTGATTTCATCTGAAGAATACATCATAGTCTAAGAGCAATATGATCTGATATTGACGGTGGCTAATAAGACAACCACCTAATTTGTCAACCAATGCAGTCTGTGGACACGTTTAACAAAGGGTATACCTCTGACATTGAGTATGGTGGCATGATCCACTAAGAAACACCCCAACTCACAGTAGTCTATTTCTTGGACCATGTCAATAGACAGGGTGTGCAGGAGCCACAGCGCCACACCATGGCTATTTTTGCGTGTGCAACTGTGGCTGCAACTGTGGCTCCACCATGGCTCCACCATGACTTGCTCTTATGTCACACATGTCCTGCAACCATTTTCATTTTTTGACCTCCCAACATGGAATCTTGAATCCTAACTACTCATTTATCTTTCTTGGGACATCTCAGAAACATCCTGGAAGAATCTGAAATGAAGTTGCTGCAGAGACAGGGTCATTTACGTGCGGGTGGGAAGGTTGATTTATCTGAGTTAGGAGATACAGTGTGGAAACAGCAGTTCCAGTAATAGAAGATTATTTCTTTTCAATATTTATGTATATATTAAGACTCTACCAAGATTTTCACACACAGAAGTAGAGAAGCTTGTGACTGTACTTGATTTACCGGCATGGATCTCCTGCCCAACCACATGAATCAAAGAAGACCTATTAACAGCATTATGCATGCTTCTCCAAAACTTAAAATTTCCTATCTGTTTGTCAGATGTAGAGATGCAATTTGGATGGGAAAGAAGCTGCTTCTCTAGGATTACACAGCTCATGGCGGGATTTTTATGGAACCACTGGAAACACTTGCTACACTTCAACCTGATGTGCCTTACCTGGGAAAAATTAGCTTCCTATGCACAAGTTATCAAAGCTAAGGGTGCTCCTTTTCCATTTGTTGCCAAAATTATCAATTGAACTCTTCAAAATAATGCACACCCTGTTCGGAATCAACGACTCATTTATAACGGATGGAAGAGAATCCATTGCCTCAAATACCATGCCGTTATCACACCTGATGGCCTTGTAATTCATGTTTTTGGTCCAGTTGATGGAAGGAGACATGATGAGATGGTTTACAAGGAGAGTGGTCTGTTCAACCTCCTGGACAAGCACTTCTGGACACCTGAAGGTCAAAGCCTTTATATTTATGGTGATCCAGCATATTCTGTTAGTGCTCATGTTATGGCTCCATTCAAAGGACCTTCCATTACTCCTGAAGAGCAATGTTGGAACACTGCTATGAGCAAGATTCAGGAACCCATTGAGTGGTTATTCAAAGAGGTGTCACAGAAATTCATGTTCCTAGACTTTTCTCATAATCAAAAAATTCTATTAACACTGTGTGGGCTATACTACCTTGTTTCCTTGTTGCTGTGCAATGCACATACAATTCTGCATTATCCAGAAATCCCCCAATACTTCTCTTGCCCGCCACCATCCCTAGAGGAATACTTCTGTGGCAGCCCTATAGAAGATAATGAATTAGATGCTTGGTGTTTAGATTTGGTATGGAAGGAGACTGAAGTCGAAATTGAAGAAGGGGAAAATGAAATTGAAGATGCAGATGATAGTGATGGCATTGACACATCTGAGAATTAGGTTTCAAATTCTATTGCACTATAGTTAGAATGTACATATAACTAGAATAATGAAAAGCATGTATCAATTATTGCGATTCTGGACCAAACTATTCATCAATTTTAAAAGCTTGGTCTGTTGGTCATTATGGATGGACTCACTCTGTGTTTGAGCCTTCATACACTCACTCAATCGCTTGATGCTCTGTGCCATCCAGTCAAATCCACTGAGAAGTTGTTCATGCTGTTGTTGGACTTGGACTTGCACATCATCCAGGCATGAGGAAACATCTGTCAGAGTATTTTGTGGCACCACCCCAGTCCTAGACGTGATCCTCAGCTCCAGAGACCCCTGATGTTCTCAATCTGCTTTAGCCTTGGAAACATTGGATAATTCTTTGTTGGCAGATACATGTGAATCAATCAAGGCAGCAATATCAGTCATGTTTTAGGAAGAGAATAAGCGGATTGGCAGATATGCAGCATGAAGAGATACATACCTGAATATGGATATTAATATCTTCATCAGTTCTGGTCTTCTGCAAAGAATGGATTTCGTTTTTCTAAAGAAAGAAGTATCAAGTTCGAGGACATAGGACAAAGTTAGAAATGCTTACTTGGTGCACCTCAAGGATTTTCTTGAACTGAGTGTGACAGGCACATCCAGATTGTGCAATTTCTTTTCCATGATTCCCACTATTAATTCACATAGCCTCAGCAAGATCATCCCAAGCCTTCTGCTCATCATGTCGTGAGGCCAAGAATGGTCGATGCTTCTCTTCTTCCGAAGCAAGGAACCTGTCTTCCCATGGCTGCCAGTAAGGACTACGGGCATCTGTGGATTGCCTGCCTGACTCCTCTGGAGCACTAGTACTACTGTGATTGATCTCTTCTGAATCTGGATTGTCGATGGACTCAGAGATAGAGGAATCTGGTGAAGCTGAGCTTGTGTTGGCTGAAGGCAATGAACCATCTTCACAATCCCATGAGGGTGATCCCTCTGAACAATCCAGAATTTGAGCTTGTTCATCTGCACGGGTTTGATTTCTTGTACACATATTCAGTATTAAGTGTAAGCAAAAACAGAGAGTTTGTGTATAGAGCTCTTAACACGCATGTCACATACAGTGACAGTTGCTGTGGAGCCACGTTAGAGCCACAGTTGTAGCCACAGTTGCACACACAAAAATAGCCACGGTGTGGCACTGTGGCTCCTGCACAACCTATCTAATATCAGCCTGGTCCTATGCTTCAAAAGCAGCATCCCTTTTGATTCCCAGGTCACACCATGCTCAACTTAAGAGACCTGGCCCAATCACAATGAGATGTGTTACATGACAGGTGTCCCATAGACTCTCCAAAGTTTGGAATCCATAACCATATGGCTTTCTCAGTATATGCATACTTATATTCACTGAATCACAACTTGAATTGTAGTAGAGCCCATAGCTCAACAGTAGGCTTCATGTTGGAATCTTAGAATGGATTACAAATCCAGACCACCAACAAACCACTTGTCTTGAGAAGATTTTGAACCACTGAACTATTTCCGCTACATATTTATCCAGCACTGCAATTGCAACCATCAGAAGATGACTAACCTGATGCTGGACAATACAACTGGAGTATTTTTGTTTTATTTTATTTTATCACACTATGGGGACTATTGTAAGATAAGTACTGGCCTAGTGACTATATGCGCAAACATTTGCTGGACTGATTATGGGGTCCAGATTGCCATAATTTGATACCAATAGTAGGTGTGCATTAAGAGGGATTCTATTTATTTTTATTTTAAAGGTACATCACCTCACAATGCATATGCAAAGGATCTATAAATGTTTCTGCTATGGAATCCTAGGGTTAATGATCGAGTTAACAGCTGAATCACATGGTTAACTAGCTCAGTACCTATAGAATTCTTCTCTTATGCTCAGAAATCAGCACTGTCAAATATTACTGTACTTTATGAATATGCACTGGGTAGTTCAACATATTCCTACCTGGCATTTATCTGGTTACTGGCAATGAATCCTAGAGCATTGGCACAGATAGTTCAGTTTATTATGAACAACGTTATAGTGGAGTAAAGCCACGGACCGGCAGTACATCATGATTGATTTACTGACATGGCAACAATTCCATACAAGATAACAAAATCTCTATCAGTCACAGTTCAGCCTTCACTTTGGGTTGGGCTAGTAGTGTCACAAGTACTCACTGCTGGGGGTGTTCTGGCTAGTTGGGTGAGTTGGCTCACTCTCACTCCATGTACCCAAGTGAGTGTCCTGCTCAGTTTGCAGCCCAACCTCACAAGCTGCAACAAGCCTGGATCATAGTGAGAAAGATATGAGGGAATTTTATGAGATAGTATTTTCACAAAAATCACATGATTGTGGGAACCTGCCTTCAGTACTGAAAACAGCTGTAAATCTCCTGCCACAAAAAGCTTCTGTATTAGGTAAAATGCATGCAGACAACCAGAATTGGCCTAGTAGCACTGTTAAGGGTTACGAAAAAGGAAAATACTAAGGGACTATTGCTGTAGCATTTAGCACATAAGTAGCAATTGATTAGGATGGGATAGGTATTATCTGTGGTTCGGTTTGCTGATCTGTTATTCTTTTTGCTTTGCATCCTCTGCTCAAATAAAATCTAGTAGAGGCATTTGAGGGTATTATTTAGCTGAGAAGAATACCACTGGCATCTGGGGGCAGCACAAGCCCCAGTTTAGGGATTAAGGTGTTAGAGTTAGGGAGTATACATTCTTGTATGAGGAATATACTGCTGGTATCTGGGGGTGGTGCAAGCCCCAGATTAGGGTTAGGGATTAGGGATTAGGGCTAGGATTAGAATATATATATATTTCTCCTTTTATTAGTTTGTTACACATATTTAATTGCTCTGCTGCTGCAGCCTACATTGAAATAACTAACTCTGGGAACACTTCATCATGGGTGCCTATTTGTGGCAGGGGGTTTAATGATCATCCTTGCTTGGGATCCATCTAAATGTGTGCTTAAGGTAGCGGTCACGAGGAACTAGCACCTTTACGTAATATGGGCGCCTAATGTAAGCGCTGGCCAAATCTGCCCTTTCACAAAATCATTCCTTCAAGGATTCACCCCAGGAAGCTTTAAATATGATAGTAGATTGTTTATATATACATGAAGCATGATAAATTGATATGTTTCAATTATTAATCACTTTGAAGGGCAGCAATTGCATCTTTTACCATATTAGGTGGTAGAGTTCTATGACCATGATAGCAGCGATTTGCCCAGATAGCCTGGGTACCTGTGAGCCCTTGAGAATATGCATGTAAAAATCGAGCAGCTCGGTTTGCATATCTTTAAAAAAAGCTGTTAATTATTATCACATAGAAAAAATGAGTTCCTACCTTAAGATTTGGATTTCTGGCACCTTATCCAAGCATTGAAGAACATTTCTTTCCATCTCATCTATATCACTTGTCCGGGAAGTTTTCTGGTAGAGAAATTTTGCTGCACCCCAATATTGCTCAATGAAATTAAGCTCACAATGGAATTTTGGATAGAAATCACAAATGTGGCTCCGGGAGGTGATATATTCCTCCAATTGTGACTTCTGAGCACAAAAGTCTGGCTGTGTGAAAAGTAAATGTCAGCAGCAGCAATCTGTTTGTCCTGCTTCACATTTGAAACCAGGACATTGTGCATTCAATCCACTAGAAGGCCATAATTTCCTCTCCTGGATAATAAACTCCATTCCTTTAAACCAACCTGGCATTGTTGGATGGTCATTAGGAAAATAGAAGGATTGTAGAGACCCATCTGAAAGTACTCCAGGGTGCATTCTCGGTCCATCTTTGTGGTGAGTCCATCCTTCACATGGATTCTTTGTCATTTTTCTTGCTGATAGAGCATCTGGTGCACATTTTTGGTGGCTTGGAGCATTATCAAACATGAACAGCCCAGTTGCTGTTCCATTTGTCTTGGATTCAAAAATATCAATGGCCTTCTCCACTTGCTTTAGGAGATCTTCAGATGTAAAATATCCATCACAATTTTTGCCAGCTCTGAAGAGAATCTGTGCCTCACTGACAGATTTACAAATATGAGACAAGTTCCAACATAATAAATAAATAAAACTTACTCCTCATCATCCTTTAACTGTCCCCATTCAGGAACCAGGAAATCTGATACCATTATTGAAGCACCTTCACTTTTAGCCAGTGGTATTGCCTTTTCACTTGAACAGAACCATTTTGTTTTCCTGCAGTCATTTGCGTAGAATGTGGACTCATCATGAGTGACTAATATTAAACGGAATCGACCACCTTCAACTGGGAATCCATTTGGGGTTGAAATGTCATTGTTGTCATTGTCATAAAGAATCATCCTCTTCTCATAACCTCTCTCCTCCAACCACCGTTCAACGAGACTGTTCCTATACTTCACAACATGCTCATGCTCATGCCCATCAATAAACATCCCATTTTGCTTCTGTCCATATCTCCAGTCCAATTTTTTAAGCCACTGTCGAGCAGTCCTAACAGAAATAGTTAGCTTAGCATCACGTGCTGCCAACAATTCCTGCAATTCAGGTGAGTTGAAAATTTCAACAACATCCTCAGCACAAATATAGCCTGATTTTGAGTGTTCCATGAGCTTGAATTGTATTGCCTCTTGAATATCTTCATCCTCAAGGATGCTAGACCGAAACTGACCATATCTATGCATGGGAAGCTTCTTGGTACGTAAATATTCATAAATCCATTGACGGACATTATGGGCAAATTTTTCACCTCGATTTGCGGCTTTGGCAGCAAGAAATGAAGCCTGTCTCCAAGTGAAACTGAGCTCTGGAGACAAATAAAAGTTTAATGTGGCCACCATTGCTGTGAGGCGGGTCCAGAAGACAACATCAATATTTGAATCCTTTGATTTCAGAGTCAGGGCTTGCTTGGCTTGCTTTAATGCTACAAAATCCTTCCAGCAAAATGTTGCCAAGGCATGATCAGCTGCAATGGGTGGCACATGATAATTCATGTTCTTCAAAAGTGCTTCAAGCTGTTGACAGGCACTGAGAGCTTCTTTCATTATTTGTATTTCTTCCAGATCAATTTGTTCTTGACTGTCCTCAATATCAGTGTCAAAAGCATCAGATATTGTCAAAATATCCTTTAATTTGGTCAGTTTGTGTTTTCAACATGACAAAAGGACATACAGGCTGATCAGGAGTTTCTTCACCTTCAGAAACAAGATCTATTGCTTGTGGAGCAATTGGTGCTTCAGATATCTTGTCAGGAACTTCAGAAGTCTTCAGGGGTTGTGGATGGAACCAGTGAGTAATAAACTTGTGCTTTGGGTTTGACTCAATCAGCTTGCATCGTTTCTGAGCCCAGCGCCGCTTTGTTTGGTCAGAATTGCCTAAATATTTTTTGGACACTTTCTGGAAGCATTTTTCTCTCTTTGTGCTTTATCCAATAATTCTTGAGCATCCTGGAGGTGAGATGTGAAGGTGAGAAGGGCAGCATCATCACGTGCCTCAGCTTCTGCATCCTCATCCAAAATATCCTCATCATCAGATTCACTGCCACTGTCATCCCATTCTGGAATGACTCCTTCTTTCTCCAAATCAATCAACTTCTGTTGAATTGGGTCTTCTGGGATATAATCTGTATCAGAGCCAGACTCGCACGCCAGACTGGGTGATGAGTCACGGTGTTCACCGGCCTTTTCCTGAGCTTTGGCAGCCAATTGTATGCGGAGTTTGGCTAAATTCGATTTATGGCCCATTTAGAAGGCTATAAAAGAGAGAAAGAGGGAGAGAAGCGGCAGAAATGATACTTTCTGTAGTGTTGCAAGTGGCGTATATCACGGGCGCTTATGATTACGTAAGCTGGCCAATATCCGTCCTTGAGAAAATGCAAAAGTCTGGAAAATGCCAGAAAATGACTTTGAGCACTTCAGTAAAAAAATCTGAACTTTGACATTGGTGCCTATATTTCTCCACAATTAGACACTTTTTTTTTTTTTTTTTCTTGATAGAATCCGAGCTAGAACTAATCAGAAACTATCTATCAAAAAGAATAATGTATTTGTGATGCGTTAGGGATGTTATTGACAGTCAAAAATGGAGCCTGCCCTGATTACATAAGGGGTGCCAGTTCCTTGTGACCGCTACCTTAGTACTATCTCTTCAGAGTGTAGATATTGGTTAGGTATCACTATGATGGTTTACTGGATTATGCAATAATCCAAGACTCGAAGGCTTCATTACAAAAACTCTCATGCTAACATGCATCAGATATCGCAGTACTTATGAGGAATTGATTGATGGGCATCCATTTTCCTAAAATTTGACCAGTTCAGCTTTCTGTGTTTTGCTTACAAAATTTTCAGACGAGGATAATCTTGGACTTACATACATCGCAAATTACAATGGAATTAAATAGTACATCGACATTCAGTGAGTAAATTCAAGAGGTTTTCAGAGACACCTTTTGAAAAGTTGACAGCCTAGGTTGCAGACAGGATCATAAAAGCTTTTCCATTATAGCAGTTCATTGTCAATGAGATATCTGATGCATTGCTAAAACCTATGTGCAGTTGGTTCTAGTTGGCCACTGACTCCATGCGGAACAGACGCAAGTGCACCCAGAGAGGTATGAAGGCAATGCATAATTACTTTACATTGATAGTTGAACTCAATTTAGAACTGCTTAGAGAAATTGAGATGTTAACTCAGCAAAATACAATATCTATCCTCCCAAGATGAACATATTCTACGTGGTATTTGCCTTTTTCATACCCACCCCTCAGCCACTACCTTTCCCACTGACTGGTTCAGTTCACCACAGAACAGGGTCACCCTTAATCATGCCATTTCTTTCTATTTGTAACCTTTATAATATTGTGGAGACTGTGAGCCTAGTACACTGTCTAGAGATCACTCCACATGATAGCTCTGATGGAGGGGTTGGGGTTGCTGCCAGGATGGAATCTACTGTTTTAGGCTTTAGTATAATCATGGCTGTCATCACCTTCATCCAGCTGCTCAATGTAGGATCTCTCCTATTGACATAATAGGTAAGTGGTCAAGTCAGATATATGGGACTCATGCTATACCATATTCAAGGTGCAAATGATACAGCTATGGGCTCCTTTTAGGTACACTGTTGCTATTCATAAACTATATCATCACCATGGTTTACTATACCAGCCTCATTATCAATATAACCTACCAAAACTGCATTGCTATGGCTCAATATATTCAAGATATTACCAATAAGCTGGGATACAGCATGCTTGTTCTGTTATTTGTCGTGCTGGTCAATGATTTTGCAACTTGTCGAAAGGCGGGTGCAGTGGCAAATGTGGACCAGGTTGTGAAAAAGAAATGGATGCATATGAGAATCCCTATTATTATGGCCAATGTCAGGATCTCCATGATGATTACCAGCAAAATTATCAGTTTGGTAAATATCATGGTATTAAATGGTAATATTCTTTGATATTTTCATAATTGTGGACCTGCCATGGGATGCATTAACCATCCTAGTTGTGATATTCATTATTATTAGTACCTTACTGCTTCATAGAGTGGAAAGTCCTAAGAAGACCAGTGACAGAGAGGGATTACAAGTAAGTGTCTGACTGGCATTCAAATTAAACCCCAATTAATGCTTTTTAGCTCTTGTCTGCAGGGATTTACATCTTCTCTATAATCGCAGCAGTTGGTTTCAGCTTCATGTTCAGTCCTTTCAGCCTCATCTCCAACAGTATAATCCAAATTGTGGTGATGGAAGGTGTTGTGAACATCTTCTTAGGATTTACATCATTCTTTATGGCAAATGCCCTATTATGGATTGGAATGGTCAGGATGCACTATCTGGCTGCTGTATCAGAGAAGGAAGTGATGATGTCTGACTATATTGAGGATAGGAATGATGGATGCATACGTGCCTGCATAGTCATTTAAAGTATTTGGAATAGATGATTTGAGAAATGAGATCATGTATAGCACTGTGACACCTTGAAGGCATTAAAAGATAGAAACAAAAACACTAGAAATGGTCACAATGGAAGAGCACAAAAGCAAAATAATTTTGTGCACAAACTACCTACTAGTAATACCACGTTCATCAGATCACCATATCAGTCTGCAAGTCTGCTCCATTTTTTTGATCCATTATATTCAAGCAGCAGGTCCCAACCTTCTGGCAGTACTTCTATACACGCCCCAAATTAATTCTTCCCTACATCAACTTAGTATATTGTCCACAGTGTGGCTTCAGGGAAGCAGATATGTACATATTGTCAGGCCAGACATGGGATATACTCAGTAAACAGATCCAGAGAGTTGGAGCTTCTTAATATTCAGTAGTGACTATGCAATGATGGAAGACAATCAGCCAGGAAAAGTCGGAAATGGATATATTTGCCTACTTTATGAACACTCATCTGTTGAGCTCCTCAACAATGCATGATAATGTTCTTCAACTCAAGGCTGTAGCATGATTGGTAGCCACATATTCACACTTGTCCATGATTTCCTATTAGAAGAAACATCTTCCTCATCAGCACTAATCCATGGGTCATATAATGAAGGGTTCCACTCTTCAATGGCATATGTGGTAACCAAGGGATCAGATGGAGACGGATAGTGTAAAGGTATGTGAATTAGTCTGCTGGAAAATAATGTGACATGCTTGATATTGCTTTCCTTCAACAGAGAAAGTCTGAAGGCCAAGTTCCTGAACCTTTTGAATATAGGCAAATGTTCCTGATATTCAGGACCAGAATTGGCATCAAGATAAAGGTGCAAGCTCTCCAGAAATAGATAATACTCTGCAAACAGCACCAAAGACAGTAATGTCAACAATGGTGTGGTCAGAACTGGGGGATCCAGGTTTAATGTCATGAATTGGGGATTGGGCATACTCTTGGCCAACATCTCACAGTTCTCATCCATAAGACCAAGGGGTTGATAAGTCAATATTGCTAATGTCTGGAGATTTTGAAACTGCATTATTGGTGATAAAGTTCAAATGATATATGGATATCATAGTTTTGCTGCATATCCATTGCTGAAAGTGGAGGCAAGAGATCCAGGTGCAACTCTTCTATGATGGGCAGCTTCAATATCAGAGAGATTATTTTTTGCAACAAAAATGATGTGATGGGAGGAAGTGATCATATAGTTAATATCTTCAGAGTGCAAAGGAAATTAGGGTTCTGTAATAGATGCTGAATGTCATCCAATCACATGTACAGATCCATTTCAGTCAAAGCAGGAAAGGCGCCATCCTATTCAGGGAGTGTATTATCTATGGGGCTTGTTTCAATAATTGTGGAGGTCCACATTAGCATCTCCAGCTTGTGAAGGTTTGGTAAACATGAGAGAGAAGTAAAAATGTGGTGGCACCAAGGCATAAAGTAAGGCAGCACAATCATCTCTAATGGGGGAGAGAGTGAAGGAATGAGGATAACTCATTCTGAACCATGGTGACATTTAATTTGGTATAAAGGGTGAATTTCTTGAGAACCAGAGTCTTGTCAGCACATTCTTGGAGAAGTTGTCTGAAATGGAAACTCTCTTCTCCAGGGATCTGAGGAGAAAATTGGTTCACTCCTAATTTAAGTTCCATTAATGATTGTGAAAGGAATAGCAGGATGTCCTTGGTATGAACATATCCCCAGTAGGGGAAAGTCAATTTCAGAAGCAACGGCAGATGTCTGTAGACCTGTGCAATAGTTGTCCATGTATCTTCAGAGATGCCGTGTCTTGGTGTGTTATCGTTGTTGTTGCTTTCATATTTTTTTATCACACTACATTTGAGTCTGCATAGCTTTGCAGCATAATGATTAAATTGATCCAACTGTAGTACTGCCCCCACCGAAGAAAACTTTCAGGTTCTATCATCCAATTCTGTCAGAGTAAGGAGCTGGAAAAGAACATGCAGGTGGAATATATCCTTCCACAGTGTATCAAGGGCAGGTTCCTTCCACTGTTTATTAACCTTAGCACATGAGGCCAATGTGCCAGGCAATGCAATTTATAACACCATGTCCAGAATTTCTGGAATTTGAAAGACCTAATGCATAGTAGACTGTGTCAAATTGTGACGAAGAGGTTGGAATTTGGGAGATATGATGAAATGAAGAAGTTGAGAATTTGTTGTTGCGGTGGCAATGGAAAATTTAAGAAGTTGCAGGTGATGACCATGGTGACAAGTCACTGGTTTATCACTAATTCTGTGTGACATATCTGTCTGACTCAGTCTTCTGCCCTGAGAATGTATTATATTATCCTGCTAGGACATTCAAAATGCCTAGTTCATCACACACATAAAGCCTCAGAATATATATAAATATAAAAGTAAATATACACCAAAATAGAGATAAAAGGAGCGTGTACTTAAAAGACAAAGGAGAATGACAAGTTACTTGTGCATGTATGGCTAGGTGGAGTAATGGACAGAATAAGAGCATACAAGAAGATTGAGTCAAGGACCAGGTGTAATATATTCAGTAGAGGTAGTAAAATACAGGAGACGAGACATGACATGACACTAAACAAATCAGAGCAAAACAAACTCACATCACACACACACACACACACACAGAAAGAGAGAGAGCTGAAGATGATATAGGCAGGTAATGCAATGGGTAATTTTGTGGTCAGGAGGAGCTGACTTCAGGGAGGTAGATACATGTTGTCAGTTTAGCAGACATGAAATATATTTAGCGAACAAATTCAGAAAGTTGGAAATTCTTAATATATAATAGTAAATATGCAATGGCAGAAGGTAATCAGTCATGGAAAGGTCAAAAATGTATATCTACCTACCTTATGAACTTGTCTGTCGAATCCCTCAGCAATGCATAATAATGTCCTTCAGCTCAAAATGTAACACAGTTGGTAGCCACATGTTCACACTTGCCCATGATTTCCCACTGGAAGAAACAGCATTTTCTCCTCAGCACTAATCCATGGCTCATAGAATGAGGTGTTCCATTCTTCAACATGTTGAAAAGATTGGACTGGCCAGGAATCAAACCTGGGACCATCTGTTATCTAGACTAGATGCTCTACCACTAAGCCACCAGCCCTTGGTGCTAAGCAGTCAAGTCAACTCCATATGTCCTTAAGACTATACACATATGCCACTATTCATGGGAAGTAGTCACAATATGCACTACTCCAAAGCTGAGTCTAGGCTGTCAATCAACCCATCATCCAATACAACAGCGTATATGGCAACCAAGGGATCAAATGGAGATGGGTAGCATAAAGGTATGTGGATGAGTCTGCTGAGAAATAATATAACCTCCCTGATATTGCTTTCCTTTAATGGAGAAAGTCTGAAGTCCAATTTCCTAAGTGATTTGAACACAGGCAAATTCTCCTGATATTCAAGAACAGAATTTCCATTAAGATAAATGTGTAAGTGCTCCAGAAATGGATAATATTTCGTAAATGGCATGAGAGATAACAATGTCAATGGTGGTGGTTCCCAAATCAGAGGATCTGGGCTTAACACAATGTGTCAAAGATTTGGCATACTACTAGCCATTACTTCACAATTTTTGTCTATGAGATCAAGGGATGATAACTTCATATTACAAAGGTCTAAAGACTTTAGAACTGAATTATTGGTGATAAGGTTTCAAATGATATAGAAACATCAATGTCCTGCATTTCTGTAGTTGAAGATGGAGACGGACAGAGGTCAAGCTGCAATCCTTCAAGAATGTTTAGCTTCAATATTTGAGAGATCATGTTCTGCAAAAGGAACAATGTGATGGGAGGAACTGATTGTATAACTAGTGTCTTCAGAGTGCAAGGGAAACTGGGGTTCTGTAATACATGCTGGATGTCATCCAATCGTGTGTACAGATCCACTTCTGTCAAAGCAGGGAAGGTGCCATCAAAGAGTGTATTATCTATGGGGGGTATTTCTTCAATAACAGAGGACCAAACTAGCATCTCCAGCCTGCGAAGATTCGGTAAATGCGAGATAGCAGTCAGAAGTTGGTGACTCCAAGGTGTAAAGTAAGGTAGCATGATCATCTCTAATCCGGGGAGAGATTGAAGGAATGAAGATAACTCATTCTGAACCATGGAGACATTTAATTGGGTTTGAAGAATGAATTTCTTGAGACCTGGAGACTTGGAAGCACACTGTTGGAGAAACTGTCTGAAACAGAAACTATGGTGTTCAGTAATTTGAGGGAATTGTCAAATTATTAATTTAAGTTCCATTAATGATGGCGAAAGGAATAGCAGGATATCCGTGGTATGAATGGATTGCCACTGGAGGAAAGTTAATTTCGGAAGGAGTGGCAGATGCCTGCGCACTCGCGCAATAGCTGTCCATGTGTCTTCGGAGATGCCCAATGGCGGTGGGTCTTCGTCTTCGTCTTCGTCGTCGTCCTCATCGTCACCGTCATCTTCTGCCTTCTTATATTCGAATCTGCGTAGCTTCAGCGTAATAGTGAAATCGATCCCACTGTAGTGGTGTTTCCGCCGAAGAAAATTTCCAGGTTCCATCATCCAACTCCATCGGAGCAAGGAGTTGGAAAAGGACGTGCAAGTCGGATATGTCCATCCACAGCATATCAAGAGCGGGTTCCTTCCATCGTTTATAAACCCTAGCACATGAGGCCAACATGCTAGGCGATGCCATTTCTAACATCATGTCCAGAATTTCCGGAATCTGAAAGACCCGATGCATAGTCTTCCACGTTTAACGTAACTCTGTAGACTGTGTCGAATCGAGATGAGGCAGCTGGGAGAAACAAGATGAAGTTGAGAAGTTGCGGGTGATCACTGTGGTGGCGGTGGAGAACATAGGAAGTTGTGGTAGGAATGGAAGCTTACAAGTTAGTGTCACTATTGCATGACAGTCGCGTCTGGCTCAGTCTTCCGTATTGCGCACAATTAGTACTTAATCCATCACACATAAAGCCTCGAAGGAAAGACAAAAACCAAACATACACCAAAATAGGAATGAGCGCGTACTTAAAAGACAAAGGAGAACTATTTATACGTGTATGTATGAGTGGAGTCATGGTCAGAATAGAACAAGAGCATACAAGGAGACCGAGTCAGGGACCAAGCGCGATATATCCAGTAGAGATAGTAAAATACACGAGACGAATGACATGACACTAAAACAAATCGAAACAAAACAGAGAGGAAAAAAGAGAAAAGATGATATAGGCAGGTAACACAATGTGTAATGTGGTCAGAGTGATATCAATGGGAAAGGGCATTATGCAGTGTAAATGGCGAGCGAGTGGGACGGAGGAGGGTAGGAGGAGACTTATATTGGATCATCCGCACCGTACCGCCACGGTTTCTGCTGCACCATTTTCCGCGTGGGCTTCGGGTTGCGTTCGCCGACGAGCTTGTTGATTGCGTTGAGGAGGTCTGCGCGGCGCAGTGGTTCTGAGAGATAAAGCATGTCAATCAGATGGTGTTGCTACGAGGTATGATAAAATGAGGAACGCACTGGTGATGTGGTCGTCCATGCCTGCCTGCAGACAGCGTTCCCTATCACCAATCACTGCGAACGAAATCAGCACAAACGTCATGGTATAGACATCGAGATACATACTCGCATGCGCCGTCAACGCAATAATAGGCGTCCTCGGCAACCCGTCATGCGCTTCATACACACGAATAAGCTCCGTCGCCTCCATACCTCCCATATACGGCATCGACACATCCATCTACACCAAAAGTCAACAAACACCATAAACGCAGTACAGATGTCACTCACAAGGATAATATCAAACGGATGCCCCTCCGCAATCCGCTGCTTAAACGCATCAACCGCCAGCGCGCCATTCTCCGCAATCTCGACCTGGTGCCCATACTTGTTCAGGATCTGCACGGCCAGCTTCTGGTTCACGACGTTGTCCTCCGCGAGGAGGACGTCGTACCGCACGCCCGTGGGCGCCGCGACGGGGCCGACCGCGTTGGACTCGAAGGCGGCGACGAGCCCGGATGCTAAGTCCTGTGGCGAGAGCGGCGTATTGATGTGTGCGCAGATGCTGTTGTCGAGACACCATTTCACTGAACGCAAACGCAAAACCAATCAGCGACGTGCATAGAGGTAGTGTGTATGGACACTCACGGTTAATCCCCTTCTGCATCTCAGCCTGCGGCGTCTGAGTGAGCAAGTCAGCACCATCCACCAACCCGCAAAAAGAAAAGAAAAGAACTCACTAAAGACAAAAGCACAATCGGTATATACCTCAAATGCTCCAGCTCCCTCACAGGGCCCACCATCGACGGCACATCCAGAAGAATCGTATCCACCTGCGGACACTTATCCTTATTCGACACCTCAATCACATCATGCACCACATGCGCCTTGAGGCCCATCGTCTCAATCAACCGTGCAACATGGTCGCCCTTCCTCAGATAATCAATGTACAGAATCGTCCGCGTCATGAACGGCGCCATCTTCTGCAGGACGACTTCGAGCGGCGGCGAGCTAATTTGCGACGTGATCGTGAAGAAGAACTTCGAGCCCTTCCCGACTTCGGATTCGACCCACATTTGGCCGTTCATGAGTGAGACGAGGCGCTTGGAGATTGAGAGTCCAAGACCTGTGCCGCCGTATTCCTAAACACCCATCATAATCAGCACTACACCCAAGACCAAAGACGTATTAGAAAGAGAGAACCCACCCTAGTAGTCGACCCATCCGCCTGACAGAACGTATCGAAAATCAAGTTCAGCTTATCCTTCGCAATCCCAATCCCGGTATCAGAAACACAAAACTCCAGCGTCACGCTCTCGTCGTCCAACGCCAACAATCTACAGCTCAGCGCAACGAGGCCCCTCTTCGACACCTTCGACGGCGTGAACTTGATCGCGTTTCCAACTAGGTTCGTTATGACCTGCCTGAGCCTTAACGCATCACCAATGAGCTGGTCCGGAATCTGCGGGTCGATGTCGTACGTGAGGTCGAGGTTGTTTTGGTCGGCGCGCACGACGAGCGTCTTGAGGATCCCGAAGACAGTGACGCGGGAGGGAGTAGGAGACTTGTTCCATTGTCATGCGGCCGGCTTCGACTGGGGGGTGGGATTGGGCGTTAGCGAGGGATGCTGGGTGGGACGGGATGGGAGGACATACTCTTGGAGATATCAAGGATATCATCAATAATAAGCAACAACGACCTCGCCAGACTATGCACGAGGAGTAAACTCTCCCGCTGCGAGCTATTAAGATCCCCATCCAGCGTCAACTCCGTCATCCCGATAATCCCATTCATCGGTGTCCTGTCAAAAAAAAACACAAAGTCAACACCAGTCCTAATTTCCACAAAAGTAAGGGGATAAAAAGAGCGCGGAGAGCGAAGAAAAGCGCGAGGCGAAAGCCAAGAATCAAGAAAAAGACCCACCGAATCTCATGCGACATATTCGCCAAAAATTCACTCTTACTCCGATTAGCCAACTCCGCCGCCTCCCTCGCTGCCGTGTTCTTCTGGATCGCCTCCCTCAAATTAAACACCATCTGATTAATCTGCGTCTTCAGCGAGTCCATCTCCCCGCTCGCCTCCACCGTGATGAACCGCGTAAAGTCGCCGTCCATCGCTGCGGCTGAAATCTGGGCGAACCCACGCACTTGGGTCGTGAGGTTGTGCGCCATCTTGTTTACTGATAACCTGTTAACGTATCCCACACACACGGTCAATAACGGGGAAAAGGAAAGAGGGGAGAAAGGAGACTCACGTGATCTCCTTCCAAGTCCCCTGCACCCTCCCCACATCCGCCTGCACACCCAGCTTCCCCTCTGTGCCCACCTCCCTCGCAACCTTCTTCACCTGCTCCGCAAAGAACGCCAGCTGGTCCACCATGTCGTTTATCGTGTTCACCAGGTCTAGGATCTCGCCTAAGACGGACACCCCGACTACTTTCTTTGTGAGGTCGCCTTGCGCGACGGCTGTGGTGGCTTGGGCGATCCCGCGCACTTGGAGGGTTAGCTGCAGCGGTATATTAGTATGTGCAAGGGAGCGTGTTATTACGAACGGATGGGGAATAGGGATAGGAATAAAGGAAAGTAAAGAGAAAAGCATACATTCGTAGCCATAACATTCACATTATCCGTCAACACCTTCCACGTGCCGCCCACATTGGGCACCGACGCCTGCGCGCCGAGCCGTCCCTCTGTCCCGACCTCGCGCGCGACGCGGGTCACTTCGTCCGCGAAGAGGGAGAGAGATTCGGTCATGCCGTTTACGGTTTCCTAGAAATGACATGATGATGAGTATGAGTTTATGCAGGGGAGTAAGATGGGATGGATGGAAGGGTAGGTTATGAGAGAAGTGGGAGGGTAGGATAGAGGGATGAAAGAAATAGATACACACCGTAAGCTCCAAAATCTCGCCCCTCACATCAACCTCAATCTTCTTCGTCAAATCGCCCTGCGCCACCGCCTTCGTCACCTCCGCAATTGACCTTACTTGATTTGTCAGGTTCATCGCTATCAGGTTTACGTTGTCCGTCAGGATCTACCCTAAAACGCAAACTCATCAATAACCCAAAACGCAAAAGTCAAAGAGAGAGATTCAACGCACCTTCCACGTCCTCTCCACATCCGCAACAACCGCCTGCCCACCCAGTATCCCCTCCATCCCCACCTCCAAATTCACCCTCGTCACCTCTTGCGCCAGCGTAGCCAACTCCCGCACCATCGAATTAACCGTCAACTTCAGATCCAGCATCTCCCTCTGCACATCTACATTCACCGTCTTCGTCAGATCGCCCTGCGCCACCGCCTTCGTCACCTCCAAGTAGAGCGCACTTGGTTCGTCAGATTGGTGGCCATGTTGTTCACGTTGCGCGTGAGGTCGGCCCATGTGCCTTGCACGTCGGCGATGACGGCTTGGCCGCCGAGGATTCCTTCGGTTCCTACTTCGAGGGCTACCCGCGTTACTTCGGAGGTAAAGGTGGAGAGTTGGTCGACCATTTTGTTGACGGTGTCTTTGAGAGTGGCCATTTCGCCTTCCACCTATGTGTATCACAACACCGCATAATTTAGTAAAGATGAAATAAGGGAATGATGAGGAAGGGAATGCTCACCTGAATCCCCACCGCCTGCGTCAAATCCCCCTGCGCCACCGTCGTCACAACCGCAATACTCCGCACCTGATTCGTCAAATTACTGCACATTTGATTCACATTATACGTCAACTTCCGCCTCACGCCCTCCACACCCGGCACCTCCGCCATCCCAGCTTGCCCTGCGACCCCACCTTCAGCGTCACCTCCGCCGCCAATGTCCGTAGTTGTAGTACCATGCCGTTTACCGTGGTTTTGAGATCGAAGATCTCGCCGTTTGCTTCGACTTCGATTTGCTTGGAGAGGTCGCTCCGCGCGACGGCCTTGGTGACGGCGGCGATGGAGCGGACTTGGTTGGTGAGGTTGGCGGCGAGGACGTTTACGACGTTGGTTAGTTTGCGCCAGGTGCCGTCGACGTCGAGCACTACGGCTTGGCCGCCGAGTTTACTAGAGCATGTTAATACGTGTTTTAACATATATGACAATGCGTGCGCTCACCCCTCCGAACCGACTTCCTGCGATACACGAGTGACTTTGCGAATTGGGCGAGCTTATCGACCATGGTGTTGATGACGTCTTTCAATTGGACCATGACGGAGCCTTGGACGGGGACGGTGATCTTCTGCGAGAGGTCCCCTAACGCGACGGCCTGCAAACGTCATTAACACAACCCCAGAAGAAGGAATACGCTGACGCCACACCTTACAAACCCTCGCAACATCCTGCACCTGCGCCTTCAAAAGCTTCAACTCCTCCACCGCGCTCATCCCGCTCTCAAACGCCGCAGCCGTCAGCCGTCCCGGCGGAATAACAAGCGGACTCCCATCCGGACTGACATAGCCCTCTCCATTGCCAAACGTAAAGCCGTTATTACTCGTGTGCGCAACGGAGCGGCCGCACGTGGGGCAGTAGTACTCAAGGCAGTCGACGGAGGTGGCCGGGGCAGAAAACGAGGAGGTGATAATGCGTAGGCGTCGTCGTCGTCAACTCATGCTGCTGATAGTGAGGCGCCGTGTGGTGGTGGGCCCCGAATTCAGAACGCCGGGGTCTGTCGATTACGTTTGACTCACAGGATTATGTCGATCGGACCGATCGTATAGATTGGATGGGAAGAGTATAACCGGACCGATTGGTAGTATTGGATTGCAGATTGGCAGCTTTGGAAAGTCCTAGGCTCGATCAAGCCTGCTTCCTTTTCGGGAAGCACCTTCTGCTTTGGGACGCGCCAATTGGTCCAATCGACTGGATCGGAAGGATAATATATTCCGATGTTACGATCGGATATATTGGAGAGAGAAAGCCAGAGTCTTTCAGTTTGTTCAATTAATATATAATTTTGCCCCATTTATTAAATAGATCCCAACTAGAATAGTGTTATTTTCATTATTTTATTACTATGTACACTCATGCAATATAAAACTGAGATATGTCCGTTGGAAGTATTAGAGAGACCGGGTGTGTTCAAGTTCAGCATCCAGCTGTAAAGTTTGGACCTGCTTCCCTCCAATTGTTCCTATCGGACAGACTGGAGGATTTAAGCCAGCAGCGTGATCATAACGATTGGAGGATGTGAGCTTAATAGTATTCCGGTCGTAATGATTGGAGATGGCGAAGCTCGGTGTCCAACCGTCGAGATTGGAGAATGGCTCAGACCTACCTTTCCGATTAGTGCGATTAGAACTGAAGCTATCCTTCCGAACGTGACAATTAGAAGTTGGAAAGGGCATCTGCTGATTGGAAGGATTGGCGGGGAAGGGACTTTCAATGTCAATCGGACTGATAGGAAGGACTGGATGGCAAGCAACGGTGGGGCTATGTTAGACTCGGGTTAAGAAATATGCCGAGAGAGCTGGAATTGGATCGTTTGGAGTCTTGGCAATAATTTGGCAGACTGTCAATCGTTCCGATCGACATAATCCTGGCAGTCTAAAGTACACGGTCTGTCGTACAAAAGATGACTAAGCTACTCTATCTAGTCGAAATAGTACAGCGCGAACATGCCTGGTGGAACCACATCCACACAGCGTCTAAGTGAGTTGCCGCACTAGATACCATTCGAAGCGCGCACAATCTAATTGGAACAACGCCATGTAAGGCAGAAGTATTCGCGAAGGAGCTCGATCATGGGTTGAAGACCCCGCGAGACGTGCTTGGTTCTCATTAATGTACCATTTACTTTGGGATGGGTCAGGAGTGTAGGGCGATGCTCGAGCTTTGGTGCACGTTCTGGGGTTATATAAGGCAGGGAGATCATCTTGAGCGGTATCTATTGCCAAACTTGCCTATCCGATATGTATCGATGTAGTATTTAGGACGTTCGTCGCAATCCCAGCTTGTTTGCCTACCCACCTACGTTTCGACTTCACCATACCTGTCCTGGCGTGGGATTCCGACTTCCACTATACACACGCAATAGGGTTCAGATGTGCCACTTGGATCCTGCAGTAGATCGCTGTCATGCGCAGCCTGTACCGCCAGAATCGTGTCGGTGCACCTGGCGAGACTCATCCATGGAATTTACCGAATGTCCGGACGATGCTCTAGGAGCATTCCCAGAGCCACTCTTTTCAAACTCTCAACGTACTAGTCGCTCTTTTTATGGACTACTTCATGACGCGTATAGGCTGGATTGTGTATGATAGCTGTCGACGATCTGGTGGACGTGATTCAGACTTCGACACCACGGATCTACGACGAGTACGATGTGCCTACCTCTTGCACTCCCAGGATGGAGCGAATTGGCTGGCTGATGTGGAGGAGGGGGCAATGCTGAGGGCGAGTAAGTTGAAATTGGAGTTTATGGGGATAGAGATATTGAAGAAGATATCCCTGGAAGCACGTTTCCCCTTCCACCTATCCTTGGTGATCTAGAGGAAGATCCGTGCTCATGTCCTCAAGGCATCCATCCCCTTACTTTCTCCTCACGCTCTCATCCCATCTCCCTACCAACCTCCTCCTCCGCACTCAACACACTATTCAGTCCAACCTCCGCCTATACCGACACACCATCTACTTCGGACCCTGCGTATGATTTCTCAGGATTCGCCACGACGACGAATACAAGCGTAAGGAGTGTTGAGACCATCAAATCACCATTAAAGGATGAAAATACGGGCGTTACGAGGACGCAGAGGAGAGGATGGGAATTTCACCGCTAGGAAGACGATTGCGTTGTCTGGCATTCCTACTGCGGGTGTGGATGGAAGGTCGGATGTTGTTTCGCTTCTCCTTCTACGTCGCTTTGACCGACATATCCAACCACCGCAACCCAATCGAAATTCACAATCCCAACGCCAACAACGCCTACCCCAAACCCTCATCCCAGTCGAAGAAGCCCCGCTTTTGTCACAGAGAAACAGCAGGACCAGCCTGAATTGGACGGAGGCGGAAAGGCGAGACCGAGGGCTGGGGCGAAGGATATGTGGGAGGGGTTTTAGGAAATGAGACAGGTGGAGGGGTGGGAAGAAGGTTGACGTTACAGAGGGGGGGAAGTAAAGGATCAGATGATTTCTCCAATATACACATTAGTCCTTTCATATATTAGACTTCCATAACATCTTTACTGTGTCTGCATCGCAATTCAAAGCATGGCGGAGGAATGCACGAACCGATTTGGGTAAAGTATTTAAAGAACCAATGAAATCATGGGGTAGACTGGCGTGTGAGTGGGAAACTGACCATCGATCATCGAGGCTGCTCTCAACCCAGTGCGGCTCCCACGACGCTCATCACTACTACGATGTCAGATCCTACGGGGCACAATGGAAATCATTTCCAAAACATTTACATCTCTGGAGGTCAAAACCATCTGGGAAACTCATACGCTACGCCAACAAGAGAGGAAAGAGATGCTCAGGAAAGAGATCCCAGTATGTAGATATACGCCTCGTTTGATTGTACTTATCCAATCTTAAATGACGTTCTTAGGCTCTGCACTAAATATTTTGAAGCCTCATATCAATGGGAATGTGTCATACGATTCCTCCGAGCGCGAGCAGGAAGGGGCATCGATATGCCAGCCGGGAACTAGGGAACGGATCCTAACCAAGATACAGAAATGGACTGCCGGAGAAGGTCCTCCTGTATTGTGGTTATATGGTCCTGCCGGGGCAGGAAAGTCGACCATCGCGCAGACCATTGCTGAGCAATGCGACAAGGGTCCGAAGAACCTCGCATTCAGCTATTTTTTCTCGCGAAGGAACGCAAATCGAAGTGATCTGACAAAGTTCATACCAACATTTGCATACCAACTTGTTCGCACAGTACCTTCTCTGGATACTTCAGTGCGAAAAACTATCAACTCCGATCCTGCCATTTTCGATCGGCGTCTCGAAGATCAGGTCCGAGTACTCATCGTCGAACCGCTCAAGGCAGTGACGGAGCAAATGCCTTCCATGGTTGTTGTCATCGATGGCCTCGACGAGTATTCAAAAGATGACGGGAAATGTTCTTTGGAGGATCTTGTTTCCATTCTTATCAGAGCTTTGACAGGTTTGCCCTTTCGAATCTTCTTTGCAAGTCGATCGGAGCGTTATATTGCTGCGATATTCAAGCGTCAACGACATAATGTTGAAATCACGGAGATCCCAGTCCGTGATTACGAAACTACACGTGATGTGTCAAACTACCTCAGGACAGAACTATCACGAGTGGGGGAGGACAAAGGTGTTGGTATATCTCCATGGCCATCAGTAGATGACCTTAATAGCCTTGTGGAAAAATCAGAGGGCATATTCATTTATGCATCAACACTTGTCAAATTTGTTGGTGCCCGGAACTGTAACTCAATTAGAAGACTTCAAAAGGCCCTGGAGTCACACAATGGCCTTGATTCTCTCTTCAAGCAAGTCTTAGATAGTGCCAAAGAGCATGAAGATTTCCAATTTGTAATGGGCATCATCATGTTCCTGCGTCAAATACTCTCACTTGGGGAACTTGCTCAGTTTCTTGACTGGAAACCCTATGACCTCCGGTCTGCTCTTGAAGGGAGTGTATCCATCCTTTTCATTCCTGAGGAAGATAACATTAAAATCCGTCCTTACCATGCCTCATTGCAAGACTTCTTCAGGGACTCAGATCGATCTGGTTATCATTTCCTTGACCCGGCAACAAACCACAAAACTCTTTTCAATAGAAGTACTGAGCTGATCTTAAAGGACACTGATTTTTTGACAGAATCTGGCCTGAGTGTCTCCTATGCATATTACAATTGGTGCTATCATCTGTGCCCACTGATTAATGACTATGATGCCAGTGTTGACAGGAATACAATAAAAGCTCTGATGGAAGGATTGAATCGAAATTGGTGTGCTAGGCTGGCTAGATTGAAGTCACAGGACAAAGTCGAGAGTTGGCTTGTGGAGCTTGAAAGGGTCATTGTGTATGCCAAGGTGAGTCATTAATTATAATCTTTAATGGTATTCAAGGTGCTCTTGTCACAGAGAAAAGAAAATCACTTTGAAGATTTGATCAAAATGGGACAGGAATTACAAGAGAATATTCATGTAAGAACATCCATTATAATGAAGGTGTACTTACAGAGTATCTCTTCCTCTTTAGAGAGTGAGTGGCATCTCATTCATTGTAAATATCTTGCTAATATTACTTATCATAGTTTGTATGTCAAAGCATATTGTGCAAATATTGATACTGATAATCACATTCCATGTTTGGGAAGATAGTAAGCATTTTTACATCATGTGAATTTAACAATTAATTGCCTTATCCATTACCAGACAGTAAGTTTATTTACCATTTTCTGAGACGTCCAAGTATCAAGACTTTTTCAGATTGTATGTTATCACATAACTCATCACTGAAACAACAATAATCACATGATTTTACTTACCAGTATGTAAGTATTATTATAAGCCCAACATGCTTTTATAATATATGAATATAACGACAATCAGAAGGTAAGTGATTAATATACAGACTGTGCAAAAATTCTGATATAAACTAATTGGAAAACCTTGCTAGGCAGTGCGTGTTGGTTTCTACTTAGTTCGAAACACATTGATGGATACCAAATATCATGCTCCTCAATGAAGAATGTATGTCTAACTTCCTCTTCACCAATATGATAAACTCTCATGTTATGGAGCACAGTTTGCAAGTATCTTGTATACTTATGACCAATTCCACATCTCATCCTTGCCTTCTCTGCCTTCCAGGATGTGAGTACCCTGTCTGCTCATGCATGACCACTTCCTCATCTCATCCTTGCCTTCTCTGCCTTCCAGTGTGTGAGTA
>KN837127.1:172806-184112 GCA_000827215.1 Sphaerobolus stellatus SS14 | reverse complement strand
GCTCATGCATGACCACTTCCTCATCTCATCCTTGCCTTCTCTGCCTTCCAGGATGTGAGTACCCTGTCTGCTCATGCATGACCACTTCCTCATCTTATTCTTGCCTTCTCTGACTTCCAGCATGTGAGTACCCTGTCTGCTCATGCATGACCACTTCCTCATCTCATCCTTGCCTTCTCTGCCTTCCAGCATGTGAGTATTCTGTCTGCTCATGCATGACCACTTTCTCATCTCATCCTTGCCTTCTCTGCCTTCCAGTGGGTGAGTATGCTCATGCATGACCACTTCCTCATCTCATCCTTGCCTTCTCTGCCTTCCAGTCGGTTAGTACCCTGTCTGCTCATGCATGACCATTTCCTTGTCTCATCCTTGCCTTCTCTGCCTTCCAGGGTGTGAGTACCTTATCTATCTATGTTTACTGTTCTTAATTACTGACTATGACACTTGTTTTCAATATGTTTAGACTGTGAGTCCCTTAACCATTGAATCCATATTTATCCAACATTTTCTTGATCACTTAGTGGGTATGTCTCACAATATCTGCTCAATATCTGCTGTAGCTAATAAATTTGATTAATATCCCTTGAATTCTAGCCAGTAAGTTTTCATTTTCTTAGCATTATTTCCATGACAAAATTTGTTATCTCAGAGTGTCTGTAGCTGGATAAAAGATCAAGTGCTCTTATATTCAGTAGATTTCTGATTGCAAAGGGTGGAATCAATCTTTATATCACCTTCCAAAATTACCATTAAATATTTCTTAGGCAGAATGAACTTTCCAAAGCTAGCTATAACTTGGAGAATAGTAGGAGCAAGAGAAAGTTCAATGTGGAGGCTGTTTTTTTGTATGATGTTGCATTTTAATATACTCAGGCAGGATTATGGGAGAATAATAAAAGGTGTGCTTTTTGGAGTAGATGTGTATCATAAAAAGTGTTTGAATTACTATTCCTTAAGAGGGATAACAACAGGTTACTGTCTCTTTGGTGTACCCTCAGTCTTATTGACTAGAGCATACACTATTTATTAAGTTAAAAAACTCAGCATATAAGGTGAACTTACCGGAATTACCTGTGAATGTTGTACCTTTACCACAGTAGACCCAATTCATTCAATGTTAGTTACCAGATAGATATACCGAATATATTAATTGTGATCAAGTTGAAGTTTTGCCAAATTTCATCATGACAGACTATGCATCTCAAGGCAGGACATGATCTTTCACAGCATCCCTAGGGATAAAGGAGTTCAGTGTAAATGGAATAGTGCTCTGGTCAGTGATAAGTTGCAGACCAGTGGAATGGGGTTTCAGGATGGCCCCAATGGGGCCACTGTGCATCCCAAGGAGGAGTTCACAACCAAACACCGTAGAGAACTGTCTGTGGTGACTTCCTTATCTCTCTGCTCTTGTACAAAGACCAGGGCCACCTCTGTTAAAGGGTGATCTGTTATGTCCTAATATCTAGGTGTTGACTCAGACTCTGGATATAGTAGAATGAGTAAGTATAATCATTGTCCAAAATAATAAAACAGAAGGGACTTGGCTTCAATGTATATGTTGTGCCCTTAGTTGTATGTGATGTCCCTATTTCAGAATGAATCAAAGATGTATAAAGGTTCAGAGTCTGATAGGTTGTCACAGACAAGTTGGAGTAAGAGATTCAGAGGCCAAGTATAGCAGAAGGAGGATGAATGAGAAAAACAGAGAGCAGACTGAGTTAACAGAAACTGAAGTTGATTTCTGACTAAAGAACTAGAATACAATGACAACTATTTATACTAAATTGGAGACTGGATAATATAAGGAGTAATAGTTAGGGTCATGAAGATGAGAACAGATAAAGAAATAATAATAATGAGTGTGGTTGGCTGGCAATAATATGAACTGAAGGCTGATGAGAATATAATATAAAAGACATGTGGAACATAATCATGTGAGTCATAAGTGAGGCTTGGCATTGATGGGAAGAATAAGCATGATAAGAAAATGGAGTCCAAAAGATAAGGAGTGACTGAGTTAATTGATAAAGATGGACAGAGTCCAAAATGGTAGGAAGTATAAATGAACCAATGAAAGAACAGGAAAGATACATGAGTGAATGAAATCAAAGATAAATATGGAATGTGGCAGAAGTGGAGTCTGAAGGAATATGAAATATAATCAAATAAAACAAAATCAGGATCAGGGTGTGATATGATCTGAGAAATCAAATGAGTCAGGGGTTCCTGTTGGGATAGCAGCATGTGGCCAGAAGCCTTCACAGAATCCACAGCATACTGACGTGACAAAGGGTTGGTTGGGGTAACATTGCAGCAGCTCTTGGAAATGTGTGATGTTAATGGGAGTGACAATCTTAAATAAGTTGGGGTTAAGGCAAATGGTTTCTAAGGCAGTGGAATTGTGTAGTTCAGAGAGAGGAGGAGAAGGGAGAGGCTTGGCAATTTCAGTGTGAGAGGTGGAGGGATAAATAGGAACTTCATCTGTTGACCACAGGAACCCCCTCATGTAACACAGTCTCTTCCATCAGCTATCAATACTTTCTCCTGTCACCATTTCTGCATTCTTTTGCTTGGTGGTTTCCTTTACAGAGAATGCAGACATGGTGGAACTTGCAGGCACCAATGCACTGGTTTTGGTTGAAGCAATTGCATATCTGCTTATACTGAGAATCCTCTCTGTGTCATTTGTTGGATGACAGGCCTGCAGCACTAAGCCCATAGGAGTTGCTGGACTTGAGTCCAATGGTATTAAGGAACTGCATGAGAAGCTGGGTGGTGGAGCAAGTACAGTTGTTAAAGCTGGCCACCTGCTTCTGGATAGCTTTGTTGAGTTTGATGACATGGTGGTGCTCGGACATTTTCATTGCTGTGAATTGGCTCATGATGAATTCTTCATAGATGTTGAGTTCATCTGTGCATTCCTCATAAAGGAAGAGGATGGCTGCTTTTGTGGAATAGAAACTAAGAGTCCAATTGGCAACACTTTGGACTTGTTTGGTGGCCTTTCCTGAGCTGCCATTGCTGCAGACAGTGATGTTGATATCCTCAATTGACTGGACAGGGTTGGAGTCAGGGACCAGTGAGTATTGCCCTGAACAGACCTTGTAAAGGTTAATGTATTTTTTGGAAATGACATCAATTCATAGACTGTTGAGGAAAGGAGGGCAGTTGGCTCATCCAAGCAATGACTGGTGTAAGCGTCGACTGTTTCTGCGTAGAATGCAAGACTGCGAACACGAGAATAAGAATAGAATAGATGATAGATTGGAGAACAGAGAGTAGAGTGATAAGTGAGAGACTCGAACTTCACACTAGAGAATAGAGGGAAAACAAGTCAATGATATTCAGAAACGAAACATACAAGTTTTATAGCATTTGAGACGAGCCAAAGGAGGGAATAAGCGGAACAAATGGAATAGGGTCTACAAAGGAATCAAAATGATGGAAGAATGAGTCAGAAAGACTTGGAGATTGGTAAGTTTGTGAGATTTAATTGAAAAATAAGGAAACTGAACATAAAGGAATCAAGAGGGAGGAACATCGGAGAGGCATACAAAGGAGAAGGGAAGTCGATGCTGACACGCGTGTGTGAAGAAAGCGGAGGCAAAACAAAAAAGGTATATCTTATCTGTCTAATATTAGAATCATAGTGCAGGGAGCTCGTCTCCCTTATACCTCCTTGGGGCTTGAAAGTCGACCGTCCCTGGTCGACCTACTCCTCCTAATCTAAGTCGTCATCTTGTGGAATATCGGTGGCATCAACGAGGGAAGTGATGGGGATAATAGTGCGGGATCAGGGGTAATAAGGAATGAGACGGAAAGTGGCATAGGGGTTCTTGTGAATAGCTCCATCGAGTTCCACAAGTATATAGGCTTTATTACGAGTTCAGCGAATGACAACCATGGGTCCTAAGTATCTGGGTTTGGACTTGCGCGAGAGATCAGTTTCAATTCTGGAATTCCTTACTAAAACGAGGGATCCAGGTGCGAAGTCATAGTCAATGATTAAGTTTGCGTTCTCCTTCTCGAATTGTGCAATAGATGTGTAATGAGCTTTGAGGACTCATTCCTTGATTAAATCAAGATCTTCCTGACGCTTTTCGAGCTGGCGGGCACGGATGCCAATGAGGTCTTCATGTGAGAGAGATTTATTGAGTTTGGGGATGAGGAACATGGCTTCGGTGACGTCGAAAGGAAGGATAGGTTCAACTCCATGAACCATATAAAAAGGAGAAAATCCTATGTCTTTACGCATGGTGACTCAATTCACCCAGAAGGCGTGAGGGGTGATTTCCAGCCAACGAGAAATGTTCCCATTACATGCTTTGACAATGGATTCTCAAATAGATCGGTGGCTACATTCGACAATTCCATTGGCTTGCTTATTGTATGCAGAAATACGAATATGATTGATGTGGTACTTTTTGGAGAGCCATTCGAGTGGTGCGACAATTGGTGTGCCGTTATCAGTAATAATTTCCGCTATTGCACCCCATCTGCAAAGAATATCCGTAAAAATAAATCTCCCGATAGCTTGTCTCGTTTCATGAGCCAGTATCTTGAATTCCGCATACGAAGTGAGTGAGCAATGACCTTGAATAATGTATTGAAAGCCAGAAGACTTCGGCATGTGCATAGTATCGAGGTGTATGTGCTGAAAAAGTGGAGTGGGAATGGCGACAGTGGGTGGAATAAAAACATGTTGCATATTTCGAAGTTGACATTCATGGTAGGTCTTGACGAACCACACTATATTTCTGTCCAATCCCGGCCACCAAAATCGATCGGCAAGATTTTTGCGTGTTGAGAAAGCCTGCTTGTGGCTGAGTTGATCATGCACTTGAGAGATAAGAGAGATACACTTTTCGAGTGAAAATATGACGAGTTGATGATTGCCAGAAGAATTCCTGCGCCAAAGTTTTTGGTCTTTAACGAAAAATCGCATGGCCTGCTTGATAAATCTTTTGGAAGTGACTTCGTCGAGTCCTGAGGGCCTTTTCATAGTCGATAAAAAGTCAAAAAATAAAGGAAGTCGTTCGTCCATCTTGATCTCGTCCTCGGTACGTGGAATTTCGATTTTCTGGGACGTCGAAGTGTTGAGAGAAAAGGCAAGGAAAGCGGGGGAATATTGGGAAACCGAAATTGCCATAGATACTGTTCTTCTTCGTCCAAAACCCTCCTGATCCATCCAAGTATTTATCTAGACCCCTAATCCCAAAACCTTGTCAACCCAACCATCATCCTTCTCTTCAACATCTCCTTCCACACTCCTTCTCCTAGATAATCCGTCGGGTCCTGCATGGTCCTTTCCTGGTACATGGACTAATTTGAAAGAGAATAATAGAATAGCTGCAATCCAGCGATTCATAGCGTTGTTAGGCTGAATATCGAGATTATTGAGCATCCCACCAATATATTTTGCGTCCACTTCGAGATTGAATGTGGGAAGGCCAATAAGGAAAATTCGTAAGGCTCGCAATGCACGATAGACACCATATAGTTTGATTTTAGCCTGTGAATAACGAGCTTCCCTGTCGTCCCATGCAATAGACCCATAACGAGAAGGTCTTCTTCGCTCCTGTTCATCTAATTGATAGATAATCCATCCAATGGCGAGGTTTGATGAATCTACAGCCACAATGATGAGACGTCCACAAGCATAATCGAGAGGTACAAGAGCTGGCGCAGTTGTAATGCGTTGTTTCAGGATATCCATAGCCTGCTGTTGATCTAGTTCCCGAGAAAATAAAATATTCTTGCAGGTAAGTATGACTAAAGGGCGAGCAATTTCAGCAAATTTTTCGATAAAAATTTGAACGACACTGCAAGTCCCCAGAAATCCTCGGACCTCTGAGATATTCTGACAAGACGGCCAGTTGACAATTTTTGATATACGAGTTTGATCCGGCACGCGTCCTTCAAAATTGCAGGTGTGACCAACAATATTGACTTCCGGCATTCCAAGAAAAACCTTTCGTGTCGAAAACGTTCCTCCTGCATGCTTGATGCAATGAAAAATGCGATTAACATCTTGAAAATGCTCCCTGACAAATCTTCTAATACCAGGATTTTCTGGAATAGTCTCGTAAGTCCCATCTTCTAATTCCTACCGGGTCTTTGGTCCTAAAATGAGAATATCATCAATAAAAGGAGGTGCAACGTCAATTTCATCCTGTAGAATAAATGTTACATGCCCCTGAAACACAGAAACAGAGCTAGACCATCCCATGGGTAAACAGGTGAGCCTATGGGCTTCTAAAGGGGTTTAAAATGTTGTCAGGTCCTGAGATCTATCGGCGAGAGGTGCATGGTCATATCTGACATATAGATCCCCCATGGAGTAAATTGCCCGCCCTGCACAATGCTCTGCATAGGGTTCTATATTTGGTGGGAGGCATGAATCCTTAATTGCGACGGCATTAAGTGGTTGCAGGTCGTGTACAATTCGGAATTGACCATCCTTCTTTGGTACACAAAACCAGCGAGATCGGTATGATGAGCTTGAAGGTTCGTACACTTCGCTTTCAATCTTCTTCTTGATAAATTGAATAACTTGTTCGTGTAATCCGGGTGGAATTGGAATAGCTTTCTGAGCCCAGGGTTCATGCTCGACTGTAGGAATGACAACCAGATCAAAATAGTCTTCTCGGAAGGTACCCCGTCCGGAGTCATCCCACGCCAAGGCATCCTCATTATTCTTCAGAACCTGAAATGACAGCTTGAGTTCTTCCTCCATTAGGAAGTCCCTGTCCACCTTAATCTCGTACCAGCAATTCTCTGTCAAGCAGGAGCCAAATTCCAAAATTGGAGGGGGATTCGGCGAAAGCGAAGGGAGTGATGAGAGAGGGTCCTCAGGAAACCGCCGTTTTGGTATGGCTTCCTCTGGCATCGTTGTAGGCACTGGTCTAACCTTTCTATCAACAGGCTTGTATTTGAGTCCTAAAGCTGCCAGTGCAAAATCATAAGTCTCTCTAAAATAACGGCCAGCGAATGGAGAATTGACTGATGTGAGTGCCGGAGTTGGCAATTCAGGGATTAAACTATTCTTGATATTTGAAGCTACGAGTGGGGTTGGTACCATCTGTGTGCCTGTAAACATAGATAAGGAGGTGGCTGTCAGGGCTGCTCCGGTGATCATTTGTGTCAAAAGGAGGTTGCAGGACGGCCCTGAGGTACACGCTCTAGCCACGTAAGGCCGCATAGGCACACGCAGCCTATATGTAGGTCTCGAAGGATCTTGCATCACTAGCGTGTCACCTATGTCTTCGGTATCTGCCCTGGCTGCCAACTGGAAGGGTTGTCCTAGTAAGAGTCAGTACGGAGCATCCTTAATAATCCAAGTGTGTACATAAATTGACATTCTGCCAATAACAAGTTCAAGGTTTTCGATGATGCCGAAAGTTGCTTTTGATCCTTCGTTAGCATCTGTCATAGAAAGTTGCATGTTCGTGCTGAAGGGTAGGCCTAATTCTCTTGCTGCCACATTGCTGATGCATACAGGTTCTGTACCCGGATCATAAATGCCTATTTCCGCATGTTTCCCCTGGATCTTGACATCTAACTCCCGGATAGAAGCTGTATGTGGTGTTGTTGATTGCGTGAATAAAGACGTAGCTGTTTGCTTAAATTCCATAGGTACAATGTTCGCTGAATATACTGGAATGCGATTAACTTTGCACCCATCAACAAAGTGCTTATGAAGATCTGGTGAGACTGTGAGGAGCTCTCGTTGCATAATAGTAATGGGGGTGTCTAACATCTTGTCGAAAACTGCTTGTGCGGCTTTGGGATCCTCTATTTTTGACTGGTACTGGTATTGCGGGGCTTTCTTTTCGCTGAGCTGAACAGAAGTACCCGGGGTGGGGATGCCTGTGGTCGCTGGCATTGATAGTGGTGCTTTCCTAGCTGTCTGAGCCACAAACGTATTGGCTGAGTCATCTGGTATTTCTTCGATGAAACTGGAAGTTATGGCAACTGGGATAGGGTTGACGGTTAGAACAAAACTCTGGACCTGTGCCTGAGTCGTTGTTCTGGGTGTTGCTGATGTGCGTGCCTCAGCCTGATCTATTACGAACCTTATACCCTGAGGATGAGCAGAAATGCGATCCCCATTTGGCCATCTCCAGTAGCCTTCAGTGCTGAGCGAGATTTTCTTTAGACGAAGATATTTTTGCACGAGGGGACATTGCCTTGTACAATGAAGGTTGCCTGGGTCCTTGCAAAACATGCAGGGTGAGAGGACTGTAGTCGTCATAGCTGAGTTTACTGTTTCATAAGGCTGTTTCAAAAGACCCACTGTAATTGGGCTTGCTGCTTGGATTTTTGCGTAAGTTGCTGCATATTCCGGCTCCCTTACCTTCAACGACCTAATTCACAAGAGTAAATCCTCCATATTGTGTGAAGCTGGGGCTGTCATAGGAGTGGCCGGGAGAGTTACCGTCCTGGTCATGACTTCAAACGGTCCTCCTTGGGACTTTGCTTCAGAGTCTGGCGGCGCAAATCCTTATGGTGGGTTCCTATCAAATGTGTTCGCATCGAATAGATATTTGCCTGCCCTGAACACATCTGTGGTTTTGTACGCTTTGCTACGAGGGTGGTTGGGAATCGTCGTTGTTAATCGTCGCTCCAGGATCTTGCGAGTATCTTTGTGAAAGCCGAACCAATAATAACGATCGCGTTCGTCTTCCGTGATGATCTGTTCCTTAATCAGATAGTGAGTAATCGCTTGAAATCCACGTTGATAAGCTCGTAGCTCGGTGTCCGTCTGTATGGGTAATGTTGCATTATTCCACGTGGATTGAATGAGTGATTGCCGGGTATACTTCTTCTCCTTGAATGCGCCCTCAAATGCTTCTTCGATAGTCGTTTTGAATTTGGGCCAATCGAGCTCTGCACAGCCTTCAAACGTCTTGAAAACGTCTTTCTGTCCACGAGATAGGTACCTAAAAATAAAAGCCACTTTCTTCTTGTCTGGGAGCTGCGCATCGTCCGCACAGTTCTCGAAAAGTTCCAAAAAGTCCGCTATGTCATCTTCACTTCCATCGAAAGTCTTTGGCGCACGATTCGAACCTGGTGCAGGCATAGCTGCATGTCCGATGGCCAGAGTGGTCATTCTGCCTGCAGGACTAATAGAAGGTGAACTGGGGAAGGTGTTGATTGGAGATAAGGTATAAAGGGAGATTTTTGAGAACACACCGAAATAAAGAGACTATTAATCTCAGTGCGGAGAATGTTGGGTGGGGCTCCAATATGTAAGTGTCGACTGTTTCTGCGTAGAACGCAAGACCGCGAACACGAGGATAAGAATAGAATAGATGATGGATTGGAGAACGGAGAGTAGAGCGATAAGTGAGAGACTTGAACTTCACACTAGAGAATAGAGGGAAAACAAGTCAATGATATTCAGAAACGAAACATACAAGTTTTATAGCATTTGGGACGAGCCAAAGGAGGGAATAAGCGGAACAAATGGAATAGGGTCTACAAAGGAATCAAAATGATGGAAGAATGAGTCAGAAAGACTTGGAGATTGGTAAGTTTGTGAGATTTAATTGAAAAATAAGGAAACTGAACATAAAGGAATCAAGAGGGAGGAACATCGGAGAGGCATACAAAGGAGAAGGGAAGTCGATGCTGACACATGTGTGTGAAGAAAGCGGAGGCAAAACAAAAAAGGTATATCTTATCTGTCTAATATTAGAATCGTAGTGCAGGGAGCTTGTCTCCCTTACACTGGTTGATTTGCTTGGGGTCTGTAAGGTAGTAGTGTGTAAGGTAACGGAAGCAATTCTGCTCAATTAGCAGCACTCCGTTCGCTAATCTCGTTTACCCTGAACACTCGTTGATAAACGTTTACCCTATCTTTTATTATCGCTACTTAGCACCCTTCTTTTAGTATAAAAGAGACCCGTTTTCGAGTCATGTATATTCAGTAGTCTACAGTTCGCAATCTACTGGCATTGACTGGTCTATTGCGTGACATTGATTACTACCGACTCATTACATTTTTTGACCCGTCTATAAGCCCAAACCTTTGCACTTTTACTCTATCTCTATAACCCCTCTTATTCTCTATCTCTATCTCTTACTTCTTGACTCTTAAACTCAACAAAAAAACCCTCAAAAAAACATTTAATTATATTACTACGGTGCGTAGTCAGCTTGATCACCCGAACTTATCGCCGTTGTTTTCAGTACATAATTTTCGACAAGCTTATTCTCTATTATAACACATTATATATACACAAACAGTGAGTATGCATACTAGAACCGGTACTACTTACAGTTCTCCAGAGCAACAGAGCCCTGTTCCCCCCCGGCAGGAGCTCCCGAGAGACGACGAGGTCAACGCTAACCTTTCTGATGGTAACACTCCCCATGGGGTTATCAGGGTGAACCAAGACCATCATGATTCAGTGAGTAGCTCCCTCACGAACCTCGTGTCTAAAGATCCGCGCCCCCTGTCCAGCAGGAAGAGTGCCGTGGTTAGTTCCCGTTCCCTCGATTTATCTGAGGTTGAACATAATGGGACTTCCCGCCCCCATATCTCTATGGATGGAGCTGTGGATCAGAATACTTCGGCAATTAGTTTATTTAATATTGTACCTGATAACTCGAGCATGCCTACCAATGGTAATTCTGCAGAAAATAACTCCGCGTCCGGCTATAACTCAGATAGTCCTAACATGCGCCGCCGAAACCGAGTTTTCCATGTTGATAATGATGGATTTTCGCATATCAGAATGCGAAACAGATCTCCGAATGGAAACAATGCTGTTAGTCAAATCAGTAATAGTACCTCATCTAGGAATAGATTCGCACCTTTGGAAGGATTGAAAGAGCCAAATAGCGTAGATATGGCATATGCGAATATGATGCGGGAGATAATGAGCAATATGGACAATGAAACTCGTAGGAAAATTGAGGAAAGAGCTCACCGAATGGCAAGAATCTCACCAGGCGAGGAAACCACAACCTCCAATACTCAATCCATTGGACGTAAAACCCGTTCAAAAAGGCACCGCTCTCAATCTAAGATCCCAATAAATGATAATCAATCAGTTATAGAAAGCTGGAGAGCAAGTATAATTGATTACGCACCGAGAACCGAAAATAGATTTACATCTGTTCACTGTAACTCCGGTAACCCTGAGAATATCCCTGGGGAGATAAATATCCCTAGGGACACTAAGCGTTCATCAATTGATTCGGAACACACCATAACTAGACATAGTCGCGAAACACTCACGGGAAATGAACATATTTTTCTGAGTGGAGCAGATATCCTTAGCACCCCTCGCGCTACT
>KN837127.1:143643-171691 GCA_000827215.1 Sphaerobolus stellatus SS14 | reverse complement strand
GACTTCCTAGGTTTATGCTCTAAAGAAGATCGGAAAAATCACCTTCAAAGATTAAGAAAGGAATTAATTCCTGCCTTATGGAAGTGTGTCCCCTTCGTCACTGATTTCTTTGGAGTACCTGAGTATGATATATTTGATGAGAATAGGTTCGAATTAGATGAATTTGATATGACTCACCTGATACTCTACGATTGGCATACAGGAGATGACCATTTAATCGATGTTAGAGTCCTGTGCCAACCAATTAATAATATCGTAAATTATATTTGTTCTGAAAAGGTCCGGTTACAGTTAGCAGGATGTCTTATTGATAGGGAACAGGCTTTACGCGCCTTAGGACGTCCCGAGGATAGTTCCTCTAATATGCAGAACCGAAATACTGTTTTCTGCGGAATGACTCATTTATTGCCTAATGAAAACGTTTCAGAGGGCGAAAGCGAAGACTTACAATGAGCATATAGTCCAGAATCGAACGCCTCAAGCAGTGCAGGCTCAGACGCCTTATTAATATCCCAGGAAATTTACGATGATATAGCAGATCACGCTGGAACGCATATTGAGTATTATGGCGAATGTAGAATTTTAAGCCCATGCGTACCTCAACAAAGATTTACCATCGTTCCAACACATTTTAATAAAATATCCATTGCTGATCATGTCTTGAATATGATCCATAAGGTCGCATTTGATGATTTCTTCGAAACAGACTTCTACATATGTGACTTCCTCAGAGAGGACATATTAATGCGTGACAATGAGGTCCCATTAACTGCTGTATATACAGGTGACTCTTTACATGGCCTTTGGGATAACGATTGGATTCAAGACCCTTGGGAGAACTTGAGTGATGATGAAATGGATGATGCGGACATCAACCCTCTTCAGCTCAACCCTCTACAAGCATGCGTACGAGGATTGGCAGTTATGGCACATGACCGCCGAATCAGCAAATACGAGAATGGGGGACCCGTAATTAGGCACCGGTTCCCTGATATTCTGTTTAGGACAGACCCACCTGCTATTCCCCATCTAGGGAGCCCTTCATCAACGCCTATTTACGTCTCATCTCATCCCCATCTCCGCTCTTCATCGAATTCATCCGAAGACTCACTTCCACCCTTGAGAGAGATTTCTGACTCGCCAGAGGACAGCATGCAAGCTTTGGAACAACTTGAACTCTTGGAGATTCAGTTTCCAAAGTCGGAGGAGCCTAAGAATAATAAGGGAAAATCAAGGGAACTGCATCACATAACAACCCTGCAAAGAAACTCAGCTAGACCGAAAGATTTCACACGTCCAATCCCCCGATCCATAGTGGTTGAAGTGAAAATACAAGGAGTTCGCTTACGAGCTCTCCTTGACACCGGCTCACTAGCGAACTTCCTGTCTTCAAAGGCAGTGGATTTATTGAATATATCTGTGGAACACTTAGCGAAACCGCTTACTTGCCAACTTGCAGCTAGTGGCTCTCGTACCAGTATCACATCTACAACAACGGTTTTATTTGAATACCAGGATGTGAAGGAAAAGCGACGATTTGACATCATTAACCTCGAAAATTATGATGTTATTCTAGGTACACCATTCCGTTTTCAACATAAGGTGGCACTTACCTTCAATCCGACCCGTATTCTAATTAATTCTCCCGTTTCTGTCGAAATTAATGGCCCTGATGTGGTACACATTTCGTCAATGGCTGTTGATGTACAAGAAGAAAACCTTGACCTTATTAGGACACAGCTCAGGAACGAAGCGGCTGACTTGTGTAAATCTGCGGAAGAAACACCGTTGCCGCCGCTTCGTGACATCAATCACACAATCCCGTTGAAAGATCCGAGTAAGTCGTATGCTTGGCGTCCATCTCGTTGTCCTGAAGCATTAAAATCTTTATGGCAGGCGAAAAGAGATGCTTATTTACGCACCGGACGCTGGAAATTCGCTACGGGACACAACTCCTGCCCGATGCTCATCATCCACAAGAAACCTGGTCCAGGAGGTGAAGCTCGAGTCAGGACTGTTCTAGATAAACGTCAGATCAATGATAATACAAGGAAACTTGTCTCGCCCTTACCTAATATGGAGACTATCCTGTTTAATGTATTGAGACATAAATATAGAATGTTGATTGACGGAAAGGATGCTTACGAACAGATTCGTATCGAACCAGGAGATGTCAATAAGACTTTATTTAACACGCCTGATGGAACAATGATTAGCTTGGTCATGCAGCAAGGTGACTGCAATGCGCCGGCTACCTACCAGAGTCTAATGAATCATATTTTCGGTTCCTTTATTGGTGTCTTCATGGATGTCTATCTTGATGACATTATTATATATTCGGACACTGTAAAAGACCATATTGAGCATTGTAGAAAAGTCTTTGCAATTTTACGAAGGGAAAAGCTTTACCTTACCACTGCAGACAAGCTTCAATTTTTCGCAACGAAATTAAATATTCTAGGACATGTTATTGATGAACGCGGTATTGTAATGGATTCTAATAAAGTTGACAGTATAGTCAATTGGAAAATACCGACAAATAAGGAATTACTTAACGGCTTTATTGGTTCAGTGGGATACCTTGCGGGCGACTGTGCTGGTATCCGTGTACCTATGGGTGCTCTCAGCGATAGAGCTGGAGCAACATCGGCATGGCGCTGGACAAATATCGAACAGTTAGCATTTGATAAAGTCAAAGGGATTGTCCAAACACACCGGAATAGCCACCATGTAGCAATAGACTATAAGTCAACCGCTCCACCTGTGAATCTTGTCAGCGATGCTTGTCTGACAGGTGGCGGTGGAACAATTTCCCAAGGTAAAGACTGGAAAATTGCGCCAATCATTGCCTTTTGGTCAGGTAAATTCAATGATGCTCAGCGAAATTATCCTGTGCATGAAAGAGAATTATTAGCCATAGTAGAAAGCTTAAAACGTTTTCGGCACTTACTTCTAGGCATTCATTTTCGTATCTATACAGATCATAAGCCCCTGGAATATATATTGACACAGAAGAACTTATCTTCTAGACAGCAACGATGGATCGATACACTGAATGATTTCGACTTTGAGATTCATTATATTCCCGGTGAAACGAACATCATCGCAGATGCCTTATCTAGAATTTATGATGATGATCCTAGCAGCCTTGTTAGATCGCCATCTGAATTTATACACGAAGATGACACACCTGCGATTTCACCACAACTTCGACAGCTCTCGTCGCCGGTTTATACTGGCCATGTTGCATCCGCCGAACTCGACTTGTTGATGGCCGGAAGAGTCCCAGATAGACCTGAAGGTTATCAGACACGCACTAGAACTGGGAATCGACGAGTACGCACCACAGAAACCACAAGAGGTGTTGCTGTTATGCCTCTAACGGCTGCAGCACGAGCGGACCTAGAGAGGCCACGCCAAAGACGTGCGCGTCGCTCATCACCCCAAACAGGAGAGATCGCACAGCCACAAATGACAGCCGTATCGCAAATAAACCAATCACCGACTGAGAGCCCTCAACTACCGCTTTCTCCTCCCACTCCAGCCTCCACGGATTTGCCGACGCCTGGAAATACTTCGCCGAACTCGAGTTTAGCTACGACTGAAACTATGTCCACACCACCTAGGTATAGAACTCAGGTGGAATGGGAAGAAGAATTAGGTATTCTGGACGCACCGGATGGCTTCTGGATAGAGCTAGGACGCGCATATGTTAATGATAATTTTTTTGGCGAAATAAAGGATGCTGTCTATAATTTCCCTGATTATTTCCTAGGTGAATACTTGGTATTTAAGCGAAATGAAGAGGGAAATCTATTGTGTGTCCCAACCGGTGAATGGAATGGGATTAAATTTCGCGAATTTTTATTAAGTATGCACACACGCTATTAGCTCATTTAGGATCAGCAAAAACATTTATCTACCTTAGGTCTATTGTTTGGTGGCCTAACTTAGGCAATGATGTCCGAGATTACTGTTTACAGTGCCATATATGCGCAACTGGCAAATCTCAGAATCAAAAGCCTTGGGGTTTATTACACCCACTTCCTATCCCCGAACGACCTTGGGAACAAATCGGAATTGATTTTGTGGGCCCACTACCACTGTCAACAAACCGTTTGGGATCTTTTGATATGATATGCGTGATAATTGATCATTTAACTAGCATGATACACTTAGTCCCGTCCCGACAAGACTACAAGGCAAAAGATATAGCTGATATCATCTTTACCGAAGTATATAAACATCATGGAATGCCTGAACGAATCGTTTCAGACAGGGACTCCCTGTTTACTAGCCACTTTTGGGAACAACTCCATCTACTTATTGGTACGACCCTTCACCGCTCCACTGCTTACCACCCTCAATCTGATGGTGCTACGGAACATGCAAATCGGACCATAACACAGATGTTACAAATGTCTGTCATTCCAGAACAGAAAGACTGGGTTCACCGGCTTCCAGCTATTGAATTTGGATTTAATAGCGCATCTTCCTCAACAACCGGCTACTCACCATTTTTCTTGAATTTTGGGAGACAACCACGTGGGTTTGCTTGGAATCTAAATGAAGATACTTTACCAGGTGTAAAGAATTTTTTAAAGTGCCTTCAAACAGGTTTAACGAAGGCACATGATGCGATTTTACAGGCCCGAATAAAACAGGAAAAGAATGCTAACCGGAGACGCAGACCTGCTCCTTTTAAAAAGGACGATCTTGTATATCTCTCAACGGTTAATCTTTCATTACCTGCAGGGCGGGCTCGAAAATTAGCCCCGAAATATATCGGCCCTTACAAAATTTTAAAGGAAATCGTCGAAGGTACAACTTTTGAGTTGGATATCCCCATTGAACTTAGGAGAAAGGGCATACACCCTTCATTCCACGCTTCTTTACTTCGAATTCACATTCCTAATGATGATATTCGTTTCCCCTCACGATCCCAGCTGCATATTACTGGAATCGCCGACGATAGTGCATCCTGGCATGTAAAAGAAATTAAATCACACTGTGGAAAAGGAACTTCGGCTTGGTTTGAGGTCCTATATTCAAGTGATGAGATCTCTTGGGAACCTTATGCATCTATTCGGCATCTATCTGCCTTCACAGATTATTTACAAGACCAGAGTGTTTCTAAAATCTCGGATTTAGATACAGGAAAAGGAACACCGCCTGCAGCCCTACAATTGAATGGAATATTTTTTTCCTCATCTTTAAGCGATGAAACTAGTGGAATCCAACGAATCTTATCTATCCCTGACTCTTCAGCTGTGACCACTACCGTATTTAATCCAGTACTTTTATCTTCAATCCCCAGAATTCCTGGTATGGACCCAGAGCGTCAGAACGACCATATCTTTTGGGAATACCTCGCAGAACTATTTCTCGCTGTTGAGGAACGCCGTACCGCTGCTCCTACACCTCCCGGATACTTTCCTTGGGCCATACACAATGGGCAACCTCGAAATTTTTATGAGGCACGGCGTGAAATTCGTCAAGAACGTACTCACCCATACTCTGGCTCTCGCAACTTCGAGAATGGCAGAGAATTTCTCGGGACCCCTCCTGAACTCGGAGCGGACCGTTACCAAGCTCGACTGCAATTGCAGAACTCGCAAACGACTATGGTGGCCGTAAACAGTTTATCCGATGCTGTCCAGGCCCTAGTTCGTGCTCCCCGTGGACGTTTTACCAACAAGGCGTGGATTTCTAATAGGCCCCGTGGTTCTCATGGTCTTGGTCGTGGACGAGGCGAAAGAAATCATAGATTTAGCTATGGGGGCAACAACGGCAACAATCTCAATTATCAAGATCATCAGCCTCCGCAGCCATCCATTCCTCCTCCACTCCCACCTGCTGCGTCGACAACTAATAGCTTGACTCCCACATCTCGTATGAACATTGACGAGATAGAGAAGGCTTTGGAAACTCCACAACAGAGTCACCGAGTCATGTCTGCGCTCAGTGATCTCACGATCCACCCAAACTCATCCACAACTGACATACCGGCCCGTGCTACTACTCCCGGCATTGAAATGGATGCTGAAGGCGAGATAGACTCGTCTATCATTCAAATTAACTCCAATGGATCCCTTTTCGACATTCCTGGAGGTAATCCGAACGCCTGACAGACTTTTGTCAGACCAGTTGAATTAATTCGTGATTAAATTTTTATAACCACTTTCGTTAATTTTAGGTAGTTTTATTTTTATATTTAGGTAATAGTCTTTTTCTGATTTTTCACACTCTTTTACTTCCTTTATTTTCTTTTTCTTTATTTTGAGTGCGCTGTGCCCACTGGGGGGAGGATTGTAAGGTAACGGAAGCAATTCTGCTCAATTAGCAGCACTCCGTTCGCTAATCTCGTTTACCCTGAACACTCGTTGATAAATGTTTACCCTATCTTTTATTATCGCTACTTAGCGCCCTTCTTTTAGTATAAAAGAGACCCGTTTTCGAGTCATGTATATTCAGTAGTCTACAGTTCACAATCTACTGGCATTGACTGGTCTATTGCGTGACATTGATTACTACTGACTCATTACATAGTGCTTCTTCTTAAGGGTCTTCCTAATCTTTGGGTCAAGTATTAGTCAGGTTTTCCAAACCACAGGAGTTCAGACTCATCAAAGCTGCATTTGAATTTATCAGGTCAAGTCTGATCCTTGTCATCGGATTGCCTGTTGAGGTTGTGGGGTTTGGCTGCTTGCCCAGGAGCAGAAGGTTGCACCAGGAGTTGGGTACTGGCAGAGGGGTTATGAGCTTGAAGGCAATCTGCCACTTGCTTGCCCTTCAATGCATGACAGCACTCTCTCTGTCGACTTCAGTGCACATGCTCAGGTACTCTCACAATGCTCAGTCCCCCTCCTCTGACAGTGGTATGAGGTTGAAGAGCAGGACCCCTACTTCCCCTGTGTCAATCTCTCCCTTCTGTGGTGTTCGATGACTGCAAGGCATCACTTGACAATCAGTGCAGGAGAGGGATCAGGTTGGTCTTCCACCCTAGGAGCTGGAGCTTCACATTGTCCCAATTCAATAGTGCTGGATCCTTCTGTGGTCTGTGTGAGTGTAAAGGTCATGGAAGTGTAACAACCCAAAACAGTAAGACTAAAGTGTGAGAAAGAATATAGTATTGGTTATAAGAATAGAATGGTTGAATACAAGTAAGGAGTTGACTACATGAGGAATCTAGCTACTAGAATGAGTGCCTTATATACAGTAAAGCAAACACCATGAATAATAACAATTGAATAATGTCCATGAATAAATGTATGAAAGGGAATGGCCAAAGACAGTGAACAAACCAGTTATATACTGCAGCATGACTTGGAATTGCAAGAGTCATCACTCAGGTAATGAACTACTGTTACAGTGAGTGGGTCATTGTGCTCTGTCATAAGTGATATTTCAGATGTGAGGGTACAGCTCAAAAATAAAGGCAAAAAGATGCACAGGTGATGACTAGCGAAGTCAGATTAGTGAGCAGGCTCCTAGACAGCAGAGAACATACCTAGCATGGTGTGGAGAGTAGCTGAAGAGAAGCTGCGGTTCTCCCTTCTCCCCTCTTAAGTACTGAAGGGGTGGGTGCCCCTATGAGGTTGCACCCAGTGGCTGCCAATGGCACACCCCCTGTGCAACCTTGAATCTGCCCCCCAGGGGTGCTGCAACAACTGTTGAGGAGGAGAGGAAGAAGCAACAGTGCAGCATGTGTTATAGTGATGACATAAGCAGAAGGTGGCTCCTCAGATTTGACCAGTGTAAATGAAATCTAAACAAGGAATTGTTGGTACCTTAATGCTTTGTAGAGTGGAAGGTCCTAAGAAGGCCAGCAACAGAGAGGGATCATGAGTAAGTGTCTGACTGGCATTCAAATAAAACCCCACTTAATGCTTTTTAGCTCTTGTCTGCAGGGATTTACTTCTGTATCTTCTCCATTATCATGGCAGTTGGCTTCAGCTTTGTGTTCAGTCCTTTCACCTTCATCTCTGACAGCCAAATTCAAATTGTGGTGAAGGAAGGTGTTGTGAACATCTTAGGATTTTGTTAAGCCCCGTGCTTAAGTGTCACAACACGTGACTTCATTTAACCTCTACGAAGCTTTGGAGAGCTTCGTTTGTACTTCGTTCGACTTCACATCTGACTTTGTTCGACTTCGCTTCCCACCTCATCTTCGTGTTTGCACAACAAACCCTTTGCCCATATCCCGACTTCTTTCTTGATCCCGAGGGCAACGCCTTTGCCCACCTACTTCATTCTATCACACTATCCACTCCACTATTCCATAAGACTATTATTGGTCTTCCCTGGACCTGGCACAATTGGTCCTTGATACTTCTTCTATTCTGACAGGTGACACTTCGTCACGTTCATTTCCAATTCATTTGTATTGTTTCCATTCACTTATCTTTTCTTATGGCATATTTCCATTCGCTTATTGTTCTCATGACATATCCTCTGTTCACTTATATTTGTTATTGCATATTTGTCCATCATACCTTTTCTATCATTCACATTATTTGTTTAATGATTCCCCCGAACCTTTGCTATTCGATGAAACGCATATACCCATTGTTCTATCACTTTATGTCATGCTCTGTTCTACATTTGACTTATTTGTTTGTAACACTTCCTTCCGCTTTCTTCCATGAACTTATAGTATATAAGTACATGTATCTTAGCTAGTTTTCTCCAGTCGGAAATTAGCCCATTAAGCCTTATAGACCTTAGTGTATATCATTCTTATACTCAAGCCTAGTGCTCATTCTCCTCTATATACTTCAGACCTCTATTACCTCCGAACTGAATACAACCTTCAAAGATCAACTCCGAACTTCACCTCGAACCTTTGATCTTACTCCGAAGTCCTACCTTCGTTCGGGACTTCGTTCGGACTTCGTTTGAACACTTCGTTCGGAACTTCAATATTTGAATCCGCTCTTATATTGTTGGTTCTAATCTGTTCCAAATTAAGGACACATACAGTTCGAGATGGCACAACCCACGACGTTGAAGCCAAGTCCTTCGGTTCTAACCCTTCGTTCTTTAGTGTGACTTCGTTCATTACTTCAGTCACGCTTCGGAACCCTTCATTAGGATCAGCCCGTAACAGATTTACATCATTCTTTATGGTGAATGCCCTATTATAGATTGGAACAGTCAGGAAGCACTATCCAGCTGCTGTATCAGAGAAGGAAGTGATGATGTCTGACTATATTGAAGATGGAAATGATGGATGCTGCCTCCTGCTGAGTTTGGTATATGGATACATGCCCACATAGTCATTTAAAGTATCCAGAATAGATAATTTGGGAAATGAGATCATGTATACCACTGTGACACAATTAAAAGATAGAGACAAAAACACTAGAAATGGTCACAATGGAGGAGCACAAAAGCTAAATAACTTCATGCACAAACCACCTACTAGTAATACCACACTCATCAGATCACCATATCATTCTGTGAGTCCACTCCATTTTTTTGATCCATTATATTCAAGCAGCAGGTCCTAACCCTCTGGCAGTACTTCTATATATGTCCCAAGTTAATTCTTCCCTACATCAACTTAGTATATTGTCCACAGTGTGGCTTCAGGGAAGCAGATATGTACATGTTGTCAGGCCAGACATGGGATATACTCAGTGAACAAATCCAGAGAGTCAGAGCTTCTTAATATTCAGTTATAGCTGTGCAATGATGGAAGATAATCAGTTAGGGAAAAGTCAGAAATGGATATATCTGCCTACCTTATGAACACTTGTCTGTTGAGTTCCTCAACAATGCATGATAGTGTTCTTCAGCTTGAGATTGTAACATGATTGGCAACCACATGTTCACACTTGTCCATAATTTCCTATTGGAAGAAAAATCTTCCTCTTCAGCACTAATCCATGGGTATATAACGAAGGGTTCCACTCTTCAATGGCATATATGGTAACCAAGGGATCGAATAGAGACAAATAGCATAAAGGTATGTGAATGAGCCTGCTGAGAAATAATGTGACATGCTTGATATTGCTCTCCTTCAATGAAGAAATTCCAAAGTCCAAGTTTCTGAGCCTTTTGAATATAGGCAAATGTTCCCAATATTCAGGAATGGAATTGCCATCAAGATAGAAGTGCAAGCTCTCCATAAATAGACAATACTTCGCAAACGGCACCAAAGACAGTAATGTCAGTGATGGTGTGGTCAGAACTGGAAGATCTGGGCTTAATGTCATGAATTGGAGATTGGGCATACTCTTGGCCAACATCTCACAGTTCTCATCCACAAGACCAAGGGGCTGATAAGTCAATATTGCTAATGTCTGGAGATCTTGAAACTGCATTATTGGTGATAAAGTCTCAAAGGATATATGGATATCATAGTCCTGTACATACATTGCCAAAAATGGAGGCAAGAGATCCAGGTGCAATTCTTCTATGATGGGCAGCTTTGATATCAGAGAAATTATTTTTTGCAACAAAAATGATGTGATGGGAGGAAGTGATCATATAGTTAATATCTTCAGAGTGCAAAGGAAATTATGGTTCTAGAATGGATGCTGCATGTCATCCAATCATGTATACAGATCCATTTCTGCCAAAGCAGGAAAGGCACCATCCAAGTCAGGAAGTGTATTATCTATGGGACTTGTTTTGATAATCGTGGAGGCCCTCATTCACATCTCCAGCTTGTAAAGGTTTGGTAAATGTGAGAGCAGTCAAAATGTGGTGACTCTGAGGTGTAAAGTAAGGCAGTATAATCATCTCTAATCTGGGGAGAGAATGAAGGAATGAGGATAACTCATTCTGAACCATGGCAATGTTTAGTTCAGTATAAAGGGTGAATTTCTTGAGAACTGGAGACTTGTTGGCACACTCTTGGAGAAGTTGTTCAAAATGGAAACTCTCTTCTCATACCTTTGTCATCGATGATATGGCCTAAGCAGTCCATACACTCGGAGTAAAGGTCGGCTTTACTTGGTGAGAGAAACAATTGGATTCTCTCAGGGTTGTGAAGACCTTTCCAAGGTGTTCCTCATGATCCTTGATCATATTCGAGAATATGAATATATCATCCATGTTTACTTGGATGAATAGGCCAATATGTGGCCTAAATATAGTGGTCATCAACTGCTGAAATGTGGAAGGAGCATTACAGTCTCCTTGTTGCTTAACTTGGCTCTTAAACATGCCATAAATCGTCGAGAATGTAGTTTTATCGATGTCTTTAAGGACCACTCTGATTTGCTCATATGCTTCTGACATATCGAGTTTTGAGTGATATTTCACTTGTGCGACATCATTTCAAATGAGGTCCATATCCAGAAAGGGAGTGACATCCCTTTTAGTATTTGCGCTCTGAAGCTGCAAATCAAATACTGTTCTCAGTATTTCGTTCAATTTCTTGAAAATGCAGAGCATCGGTACAGCTTGCGATGCTGAGGTTGGTTCCCACCAACCGGCTGACAGATAGTGGTCTATTTTAGCATGTAACTGAGGTTGCAATGCCTCGGGACATTTGGGTAAGCAATAATTAAATCATTTATTGGGATCAATCAATTTGATCCTATGATTTACTTCACGCATTGGAGGTAGTCCCAATGGGATTTCGCCAAATAAATCAGTGTATTTTTCCTTCCATTGGGAGTGAAGATGACCAAAGTCTTTTTTAGTAAGTGGTATGCTTACTCATGCAGAAGAAATAATTCTTCTTTCTTTTCGATTGAACATTTCAATACCACTAGTAGGGGCTATAGCCCTACTTGGAACCTTGATAGGTTCCTGTAGCCTTGATCGGTGTAGTCTTCTATTATTTTGAACATTAGTTTTGAAAGGAATGACTAGGAGGGGTCTCCATGTCTACAAGGATATGGTTGTCATCCTTTATATTATTGCCTTTGACAATATTATGGAAGTTGTTCTCATCATTGATCTCCTCAATCAAGACTCCAGCTCGATTCTGACCATTGAGTGATGTTTTATAGTTACTCTTACTTACAGTAGCATTCGTACTGTACGAGTTATCTTTATGATGGGCTAGATATCCATCCTTGATAACTATATCGTTGTAGTAATTTACAACATTTGTATCAGCATCTAGTGAACTGTTAATGTCTATAATGATATTGTAGACATCTTCATGCATACATAAGGTTTGTCCATGTATATGTGCTGAAGCATGTCTAAGGGTCATTTGATATGACCACAATATGGTAGCATATATGGTACCAAGCTTATGAGCGTTTTTAGTTCCTCCCGTATCTGGGGAACTGGAACAACTAGTAGTTCATTCCTAACCATCTCGAAGGATTTCCCCTTCGTCCTTATAGATAGTCATTTAACTATCGGTTCAAGGGGCTTTTCCTCTTGTGGTGTCGCCTTATTAGTCAACACTCCATGGACCTTGGCCTCTTCCAAGCCCGCCATACCGATAGATCATTGTCTATCGTTTCTCCATTGATCACAATGGACCCTAGGCCATTAAAGTTTATGTTGGCCTTGACTCACCTTAGGAAAGGAGTTCCTAACATAACGTTGTAGTAATCGACGTTAGCAATGCTGAACATTTCAGTGTACATTCACTGTCCTATGGTAATGTCCATGGTTACAGTGTAATAGAGTTTGGCTCTACTCCCTTGGAATGCCTGTTGTATTCCAATAGGTTCCAGCAGTTTATGCATGCAGAGCCCTGTTGCTCATGCAAATTCTGAGGACATTATGATGCCTTCACAACCTCTGTCAAATAGACAGCAGGCCTTGGTAGCTCCTACTAGGAAGTACCCTGCGATTGTTAATAGATTGTGTTTAGACCGAGCAGGTCTATTGGTCTTTATTTTGACTGTATGATCATAGAGGGGTTCTCCCTCTTTGGCTATTTTAGCCTTTCTGGCATTCACCAGGCCAATGGGTACAACTGCAGCAATTCTTGCTAGGGTGTGGCTATATTTGATCGAGTTTACTCAGTGATGCTGTTCATCATCAGACCAGTTGAATTCGCTGGGTTTGCTGCCCCAGCTGTGTTGATCTTCAGAAAGATCCAGTTGGTTATCGTACTCATCATTACAATATTCATCCTCATCAAGATGTTCATCATCAATGTTGTCATTGATGTCAAGTTCAGCATTATCAACCTGTCCCTCAGGAGAGTCCTCTACATGGACAGCTCCTATGTGGTGGGCCCTGATGGGTTCTGGGCAGTTGGGCTTGATATGGCCCAATTTGCCACAATTATAGCATTCAATGCTATTATGGGACAATTCATGATTCGTCCTCTGCCTATTATGGATAGGTGGTCCAGCCCCGCTAGGGGCAGTTGATGAGTTTCTATTAACTCCAGAGGGTCCAGGAGTGATTGATGGATCCTTATTGATCTCACCCAATTTGGGTGGATCAGCGCGACTCTTGGTCCTATCAGGACCATTATTCCTAATTTTGCGCCTAGCATTGGATGATACATTATCGTCCCGTCAACTATTACTAGTTGTAGGTTCACTATTGCGAGCCCCAATATTGTAGCGGTTAGCATCTTCAAGCTTAACCACTTTCAGATACAATTTATGTATCGTCTTTTTCTCAGGGTCATACCCGGCATGTAGTAGTAGGGATCACAACCCTGGTCGTAGGTTATTGTAAGGGAATATATATATTCCCTAGTACAAAGTCGCTATAGACTTTACTATATGCATATGCGTCTAATGTATATTAGTACATACAATGAATTGACTTCGTGTCAATTACTCTAAGTCCTTATGGACTCCTATGGACACATATATGCGTCTATATAGTTATATAGTTATTACATAATATATAGTTACATTACGTAACTTTCTAGTATATAATCCTGGGTCGGCGACTAGCACCGCCCAGTTGAACTTATACCTGTACTTTTTAGTAACTGAATACATTATTGTAAACAGTCACTCTACAGGTGTGATCAGCGAACACAACGTAAAGACCTAGTCTTTACACTTTTTTGACTTATACATCAAATTTATTCATTACGAATATTAGGAACGAACCTTCGTTCCAATGGCCCCAAAGAAAAGAACCGTTGACAAGGTCCCTGCAGGGACTGGTGATGCCGCTGACGGCGGCAGCACTCCCAATGTCATAGGTGGGAACAACCCCACCATGGATCCTGGCAAGGATCCCAGCAAGACAGCGTCAGCCGTCTCAGAGGCGAATACTATTCGCCCTACGACACGGAACACCCGTGCCACCGACGAGCTTGCACACCCGGCAAGCGAACAGGGAACGTCTGAGGATCCCACTCAGACCCCCAACCCTCATGGAGGGAGCAGAGACCTGCTCCTTCCTACAACTTACTCAGATTACTCTGAGCCAAGTGAACGATCGGCCTCGGCTGATCCAGACCCCGAGGAATTGGCGCTTGGCAACCAAATCCAAGAAATGCTCGATACTATTAACGAGCACATGGATGAAGTAAAATCCATCCACAACATGAGCCGTCAAGCGGCTCAATTATTGGTAAAAACCAATGAGAGCAACAGTGCTCTTGAGGCAAGGACTAGAACCTTGCGAACACGATTAATCGTGATCAGGGAGAAATACCCGACGATTGCCAAGGGCAAGTCGAGCATGCACCCTAGGGATCCTACCAAGGATCCTAATAATGAGGACATTGATCCTCATTCTGAACGACCAAGTCATTGGTCAAATGTCGATGAAGAATCAATGAATGGTCAACATAACGTTGACACCGAGTTGATACAATCAGCCTACTGATCTAATAATAGATTCAGTCCCAAGCAAGCGCTTGGTAGAGCTCGGACCGAACTCTTGGCCAAGACAGCCCTGCTAGAACGGCTATATGCAGACCAGGCAGCCACAGCCACCCGAAGCACTCGTATGGAGTACGAGCGATTACTCAGATTGAGTAAAGCTGGATTATTAAATCCACTGGATCGACATCAATCGATCCAACCTAGCAAGAATGCTAGGGAAACCTTGATACGGGATAACCCCCATAAAAGCGTACGATACGCTCCCTTCGATGGCATCGAAGACAATGACACTGACAGTGAAACCACTGTCAGGAATCATCAGGAAGGGTCGGTACCCTTCCAACAGCCGGATGATAGGGACATACTAGATATGTCCAATAATGAGAGTGATAATGCTCTCGTACGAATGGTCAGGTATATGCTTGACCAAAATGTACATACGACAATGGAGAAATCTCCATTGGCCAAAGCTGGAGTTAAAGTAACTCCCCCCGACAAGTATAGCAGGGAACAGAGCTTCGAAGCTCTCAAGACCTTTGTCAAAGGCCTCCTGCGATGGCTAGACATGCATAGCATGCTAGGTCCTGATGCATATAAGTATCAGGTCTCGTTCTTAGGAACGAGATTAGAGGGCAAAGCCCTCGAATGGTTCGACAAAACAGTCGAACCCAGGAAGTACCAAGGTACTCCCATGGACTTGGAACAAGTCGTGACTGGCCTCTATGGCCAGTATATCCCTTCATTGGCGAGACGCGAAGCATCTAACAAGTTTGATTTCATCAAACAAGGCATGCTTAGCATGCAAGAGTTCGCTATTGAACTCGAATTATATGCGTCTCAAATGGTCCAACGACCTGATGCATATTCACTTCGTAAGAATTCGTAGATAATATATGACCAGGGTTGCGATCCCTACTATTACGTGCAGGGTACGACCCTGAGAAAAAGACGATACATAAGTTGTATCTGAAAGCAGTTAAGCTTGAAGATGCTAACCACTATGATATTGGGGTTCGCAGCGGCGAACCAATGACTAGTAATAGTCGATGGGACGATAATGTATCGTCCATCACTAGGCGCAGACCTAGGAATAATGGCCCTGATAGGACCAAGAGTCACGCTGATCCACCCAAATCGGGTGAGATCAACAAGGGTCCATCAATCAATCTTGGACCCTCTGGAGTTAATAGAAACTCATCACATGCCCCTGGTGGGGCTGGACCACCTATTATTAATAGGCAACGGACGAATCATGACTCGTCCCATAATAGCATTGAATGCTATAACTGTGGCAAATCGGGCCACATCAAGCCCAATTGCCCAGAGCCCATCAGGGCCCGCCGCGTAGGAGCTGTCCATATAGAGGACTCACCTACAGAACAGGTCGATAATACTGACCATGACATCAATGACCCAATTGATGATGAACATCCTACTGAGGACAAGTATCGTAATGAAGATTATGACAATCAACTTGATCTTTCTGAAGATCAACGTAGCTGGGGCAGCAAACCCAGCGAATTCGACTGGTCTGATGATGACCAGCCTCGCCGCATTAACTCGGTTCGATATAGCCACAACATGGCAAGGGTTGCCGCAGCTGTACCCATTGGCCCGGCGAATGCCAGGAAGGCTAAAATAGCCAAAGAGGGGGAACCCCTCTATGACCATACGGTCAAAATGAAAACCACTAGACCGACTCGGTCTAAAAACAATCTATTAACGATCACAGGGTACTTCCTAGTAGGAGGTACCAAGGCCCGCTGCCTATTCGACAGCAGTTGTGAAGGCATAATAATGTCTTCCGAATTTGCGCGAGCAACTGGGATCCACATGCATAAGCTGCCGGAGCCTATTGGAATGCAACAAGCATTCCAAGGAAGTAGAGCGAAACTCTACTATACTGCAACTACGGACATTACCATAGGACAGCGAACATACACAGAAACATTCGATATCGCCAACATTGACTACTACGACGTTATGTTAGGAACTCCGTTCCTAAGACGAGTCAAGACCAACATTGACTTTAATGGTCTAGGCTCCATTGTAATTAATGGAGAAACGATAGATAATGATCTATCAGTATGGCTGACCTCAAACGAGGCCAAGATCCATGGAATGTCAGCTAATAAAGCGACACTACAAGGGAAACAGCCCCTTGAACCAATAGTTAACCAACTATCCAACAATACGAAGGAATTCGCCTTCGAAGCAGTTAAGAACGAACTGCTAGTCGTTCCCGTTCCCCATACATTGAAGGAACTACAAAAACTCATAAGCATGGTAGCATATATGCTACCCTATTGTGGTCGTATTAAACGACCCTTACACATGCTTCGACGCATATATAGGGACAAACCTTATGTATGCAACGAAGATGTCTACAATGTCATTCTAGACATTAATAGTGCTCTAAGCACTACAAACGTCGTAAACTATTACGACGATATAGTCATCCATGATGGATATCATACCCATCATGAAGATAACTTCTACAGTACTAAAGCTACTGTAAGCGCGAGTGACTATAAAAAGTCATTCAATGAACAGAATCGAGCTGGAGTCTCGATTAAGGAAGTCAATGATGAGGATGACTTCCATAATATTGTCAAAAACAACAATATAACGGAGGACCACCATATCCTTGTAGACATGGATACTCCTCCTAGTCATTCTTTTCAAAACTAATATTCGAAATAATAGGCGAATACGCCGATCAAGGCTACAGAAACCTATCAAGGTTCCAAGTAGGGCTATAGCCCCTACTAGTGGGATTGAAATGTTCAATCGAAAGGAAAGAAGAATTATTTCTTCTGTGCGTGTAAGCATACAGCTTACAAAAGATAACTTTACTCATTTTCGCTCCCAATGGAAGGAGAAGTATGCCGACCTATTTGGTGGCATACCATTGGAATTACCTCCAATGCGTGAGGTAAATCATAGGATCAAATTAATTGATCCCGATAAACAATTTAATTATCGTTTACCCAAATGCCCTGAGGCTCTAAGAGCTCAGCTACATGCCAAGATAGACCACTATCTTAAAGCTGGTTGGTGGGAACCGACCTCTGCATCGCAAGCTGTGCCGATGCTATGCATATTCAAGAAATTAAAGGAAATACTGAGAACAGTATTTGATTTGCGACTTCAAAATGCAAATACTGAAAGAGATGTTACTCCCTTTCTGGATATGGACCTCATTCGAAATGATGTCGCAAGAGCGAAATATCGCTCGAAACTCAATATGTCAGAAGCATACGAGCAGATCAGGGTTGTCCCTGAAGATGTCGATAAAACTACCTTTTCGACGATTTATGGCACATTCAAGAGCCAAGTTATGCAACAAGGAGACTGTAATGCTCCTTCGACATTTCGGCAGTTGATGACCACTATATTTAGGCCACACATTGGCCTATTCGTCCATGTCTACTTGGACGACATATTTATATTCTCGAATACAATCGAGGATCACGAGGAACACCTTGGAAAGGTCTTTGCGATCCTTAGAGAATCTCAATTGTTTCTCTCCCCAAGTAAAGCTGACCTTTACTCTGAGCGTATGGACTGTCTAGGCCATATCATTGATGATAAAGGTATCCATGCAGACATGGATAAAATGCGAGTGGTCCGAGAATGGCACACTCCTAGGACGTACAAAGACATCCAACGATTCCTGGGTCTAGTCCAGTATCTGGCACAGTTTATGCCAGATATCTCTGCATATAGCGCCCCGCTTTCAGCTGCTGCCCGAAATAACAGGAAATTCCTGTGGACTCCTCTCTATGAGAAGTGCTTCCAGCAGATAAAACTGCTGGCATGTAGATCGCCTATACTTAAGCTGATCAATCCTGAATTGGATGAACCCATATGGGTTATTACTGACGGATGTCAGTCGAGCGTTGGCACCATGTATGGCCAAGGCAAAGACTGGGAGACTTGTCACCCAGCCGGTTTCCTTTCCAGGAAATTCAATATGGCACAGCATAACTATACTGTGCCTGAGCAAGAAACTCTTGCCGCTGTTGAGGCTCTTGCCAAATGGCAAGATAAACTATTAGGACGAAAGTTCGTCCTTGTGACAGACAATGCAGGTCTGTCCTATTTTCAAACTGCACCACAGCTATCGCCATGACAAGTGTGATGGATGCAGGTCCTGTCTCGTTTTAATTACGAGACATTACATGTTCCAGGTGAACACAATCGGGTAGCAGATGCATTATCGCACTACCATGAATTTGATCTGTTAACAGATCATTTCGACGAAGTAAACTTCGTCAATATGGATCGAAAACTCAATCCCGAGGGAGATACTCTCCCAATAGAATGTGCGGTTCAAATCCGCACGAATGCCCTGCGACGTTCACAGTGCCTCTTGGAGATCCAGGAAGACAGAATCCTGGAAGCCAATGCGATGAACCAAAATTCATCTACACCGGAAGCAACAGTGCTTCCTCAACTGGAGGACAATGATGATGTCCTCGCTATAGATTCTGGTGCAGATGGCATACCACTCTGAAATAGAGTTGAGTCTGATATCGACTTAAAATTGGTATTCATTCCTGCATATACCAATGATACCCTATGTTCGAGGGTACTACTGGATGTGAAGGTACATCCACGATTTGTGCTAAAGGACGATCTCCTTTGGACTAAGAATGGCCTTGGTCGTTCTGTTGTATGCATCCCGAGGAACGCTCTTTGGAGGGGAAGGAAGATCAGCGAAGTTCTGATTGACCAAGCCCACCAAACAATAGGACATTTTGGTCCTTTTAAAACCTTGAAATATATTCAAGGATCCTTCTGGTGGCCATCAATGACAGCCGACGTAGAAGCATTCTGCAGCTCCTGCAAAAGATGCCAGACAATTAAGTCTAGCAATCAGAAGCCTACTGGGCTTCTACACACCCTGCCGATTCCCGAACAACCTTGGGAATCCATTGGTATGGACTTCGTTGGACCACTACCAGTGTCCAACAGGCATGACTATTTACTAGTCATAATAGATTGTCTGATGTCTCAGACACATTTGGTCCCAACAAAGACCACTGTAACAGCCAAGGAGGTAGCTTGGATCTACCTCCAAGAGGTAGTCCGCATACATGGACTACCAACATCTATCGTATCCAATAGAGACTCGAAGTTTACTTCGATATTCTGGAAGGAGTTACATCGACTCCTAGGAACCAAGCTGTTGATGTCAACAGCATTTCACTCGCAAACGAATGGTGCTACAGAATGAGCTAATCGTGCTGAGGACAGAAAGAGCTTGCTGAGCTCTTCCTGCCATTGCACACTTATTTTACATCTCATTCTCATCGTTCTAACATAGATAAAGGCTTACCCAATGAGGACAAAGAAGACAATTCATCAATACTGGACAGCACACACCATCTACGATCCATGGATGCTGATATGGCTAATGAATTCGGAGGTGAAGACAACAATGACAACGATTCAACGGACGAGCATTCAGTTTGCTCATTGCGCAGCGATAATGATGACCATCACCTAGAGGGTGAGACTATTTCGACATTGGCAGATAATCTCACCCAGCTGGCAGTGCAGGAAGCCCCATTCAATATTGATCTCTCGAACTCAAGGAGTGATCCTCATAGTATCTGGAGGCAAAACAACAATGTGCTGAGGTCACTTCCACCGATATCAACACTACTTGAATTGGTCGATAGAGCACCTTACAACAATGACATGGATAATCCCCTCAACAATGGCGTGGATCCGGCTTTCAAGATATGGTCTGTTGCAGCAGGTGCATTATGTCCTAATGTGGTGTCGAGGGTATGTATAATACTTTCTATAGCTGTTAATTGCTTATTAGTCTTGACAGGACACTATTGAGATGACAGCTCGTCGTTGTGAAGACTTTGACATCTCACCCAAGGAGTTGTGTTTGCTGGATTGCAACCGAAATATAACCTTTAAACCACTTACTGCAGCTTTACGATCTCTCCAATCTCAATATAACAACCATCCTCTAGCGAAGTATATTGGTCCTTCCCAGCGACTGTTTATTTGGATCCTGGACCCAGGCTGCATCCACTTGTCTCCTAGAATTTTGATGCATTATTTTTTTGATGTATGTAGCATCCTTTGTTATCTATTTCGTGACCTTGATCTAATTGTTTATTTCGTTTTTAGTCTGGTACAATACACCTAGATCGTTTCAATCACACTGCTTGGTTGATTCCAATCTTCTCCTCAAAGTGCAACAAGTGGCTATTGGGTGTCATTGATTGGCAACACAAATGGTTATGGTATGTCGATGGCATTGTATTGCATAGTCGCACCTTGCAGGATCAGGATGATACATGGGTCTGGATTGTATGTGGAATCATCCCTTTTTTCCAATGTTTTGACTTATGCATGTTCCTTAGCTATTGGCCAGGTTCATAACCATTGTGTCAATAATTGCTCAATGTCCCATTGTGCTAGATGAATGGCTATCTTGTTCCGCCATTGTTGATGACAGACAATACAATAATACTGATAGTGGTCTATGGACAATAGTGGACATGGAAGCATGGTATTTGGGGTGATCATATAGTGAGGCTGAGATGAACATGGAGGACTTCTGCCTTATTGTTTGACGAACAATTGCTGACTTGCCTCCGGTAGATCAATGCAAGCCACTTGTTCTAGAGGAGGTTTCACAATCAGGGCAAATGACGGAGTGGTTGAATTATTGTGCAGCTGTTCTCAATGCATATCCTTGTATCAAAGGCAAAGACATTGTTGCAGAGGTGACGAATGTGATTTAGCAGAGAATTATTTAAGTATTCATTGCTAGGTTCAGTTGTATCAATTTTAGTTATATTAATAGCATTCAGACTATGAGCTTGTTGTGTGATGGCTGTGCCAATGATTCGTCACGTGGAGCCAATGGTTACTGTTGACATTGTTTGAGCAATTGCATTTTCAAGCAGCACTGTTCAACTACCTCAACCACCAACCACCCAACACAACCTCTCATTGAACAATATCCCTCGCAATGCCCACTCAACGCTCTTCATCGCCAGACTGCGATGACTATACACCCTCACCTGTTGATGACCATGATGAATTTGGTGACAACACTCAAGAGGACGACGATAACAACGACGGCTCGCAATCGACATCAGGCTCGTATCAGGGCAATAACGAAGAGCCCTTCATCCCCACCAAGGAGCCCTTCCCATGTCCAGACTACGTTGCGATGTCGATTTCAGGATTGTTAGGTATGTTGTACTGTGTATCGTTGCATTGACTATTGCTAACTCTCACATTAGCCATCATTCACCATCTTATCTTCAACTATTCTGACCACAACATGCTCGCCCTTTGCGATGTGAAGACCATGCTTGGCCTGTCCGCAATCAAAGGAGCTAATGCAAGCTATTCATATAACATTCATCAATGTTATGAAAAGACAACAATAAATGCATTATGTGAAGGTCGTGGCATTGTTGGGAACAGCAGGAATGCTAAGAGCAACAGGCAGGCCATGACTTGTGCACTATATAAACAACAATGCAAGGAGGCTGGAGGGGAAGACAAATACATCAAACAGCTCCGCACATGGGCCCGTGAGAACCCCGTTGAGATCAACATCGGCCGGGAAATGAAGGATACCAACATTGGGCCATCCCTTCACTATGCAGTAGACCAAGGAGTGAGCTTGGTAAGTAGTTATATTCAGCAACAAGAGCTCTATACTCGTTATTCTGCATCGATGCACACACTAGGTTCCAAGGCTGATATTGCCTTTGTTATCCTCAGCTGGTCTAGAAATTCAGTAGCAGATCCCCGAGTGACAATGTTCGCTGCATGCAGTGACACCCGGGCATCACAGACTCTGAGTGACTATCATATCAATCCTCAGATGACTGCTGCTGTGCTGCAAATCCATGAACGATTAGCCAACATCAACATCTATGCAAAGATATTGCAGGAGACAATCACCACAGTCAAGCAACATGTTGGAGAGCTGCCAATGGGGAGTATTCCCGAGGTGTAAGTCACCTTTCTCATTTCTGTTAACAATTGTTTATTGATTTATTTCTCAGAAAATCGATGACCACTGTTGAGAAGATAAAGGTCACTGTGGGGAAGAAACGTGCTACAACACAGGAAGCTGCAATGACTGGCGACATGATGCAATCACCATTATCAAATGATTCCCCGGCCCTCATCGAGGTTAATGATGGGTTGCTTGTGCTTAGGAAGTCATATCATGTGATGGGACCCATCCCTAATGGCTGGGAATATGATACGGCCATCAATGGGCTTCAATTACTGTATAAGAATGCGGACATGCGTCAGTATTTTACAAGTCTCTTTCATGATTCTATTTGTGCATTGCTTTGCATTGTCTCATGCTATTAGCCATTGCTTAACATTTCATCATCCAATGCAGATATGGCTCAAGGTCGGGTGCCCATTGATGGCCTTTCGAAGAATGACAACAGGAATGATGGTATATGATTTGCCACCGCAACTTGGTTCTTAGATATGTTCAATGCAGGTTTGTGCATTGTGAATTGGCCTGTTGGTTCACCAGTGCCCTCTCAGCTCAAGTCACCAGGTATACTGAGTCCCCAATCATGGAAACCGTTCCAATATACCTGTGCAATGAAGCAAGCATGTTCCCCAGATGAGGAGATACACCTTTGCTTCATATGTAGAGCCAACAGTACGAATTCTCCCTTCTTTGTTAACGATGCACATTGCTCACACTACACAACAGATATCGGGTGCATGCCATTTATCACATTCGCACCTGATGCTCATGGCAACCACCCAGAGTTTGCAGTCGACTTCCCTGAGGAGCAGTATCCTGACCCTCCAGTGTTCAATGCGAAGGAATGTCCTTGTGCCTATCACAACGGTCGAGGGGTTGGCATAACATGATTCCTCAAGCCCGAACCTGGCACAGCAGGCCCGCAATCTGGAACAGAGGACATACCGATTGTGCTCAATGAGAACAGTATAAGTTGTTCACCACCACCTACTGACACTGTCATTGTTAACAAGGGCAAGGCACCCACTGTCAAGGCTGTGAGAGGTGCTAATGCCAGGGCTGCACCGAGGGCGATGAGGGCAGGGTCATCAGTAGCCCCGATGAGGGTGGGATCGTCAGCAGCCAGAACGCCAACACCAGCAGCAGATCAGGAACTCAACAACCACACCCAGTTGCCCACTATCCCAGAGCACCGTGTCACTATGGTAAAAACCACTCGGCTTCCCTCACAGACTCCTGTCCCCCCAGCAACTGAACCAATGGTGCTGTCTACCAAGCGCAAAGCAGATGATGACCAACCACCATACAATAAAGATGACACAACAACTCCGCTTGCGAAGAAGTCACAGCCGACACTTGACAATGGCAATCAGGCTCGCAACCTTGGTGTACCCAATGTTGTCATTCAGCCTGCCACCCCACAACATGTGCCACCTCTTATTGCCACAATTGCTCCTGCTCCTGCTCCCATTGCTGCCCCCTCCTTCATCGTACCTGGACACAACCATGGTGCATCAATGCAGGTGTCAGGAGCAGTAGGCAATTTAGGTATTATACCCTGCCCCCCACTCTCATCAACACCACTCCAGGTTTGCCAATGATTACCTGCCGCACAGCCACAGCCTCCTCATACCCTGAAACATTCCATTGCAACTCCACATCCCATACGCCCCCCATCAGCACAGATGACAGTGCAACCTGAGCTTGATCAAGCAATGATGGAGGTTGTCAATGACCCGATTGTGCAAAAGTGCGATGTGCATGAAAGATGGACTGTGTCTATGGACACATACAGGTGGTGTGCCAGGACCACACCCAATCTCTCCAAGCATATATCACGGGTCCCAGACAACATGCCGGGAGGGGCAGAGAAAATCCAGCAGATGACTGCTGTGGTCATGGGGAGGTTCCTCGACCATTACAAACACAATCACTTGTGGTACACGTTCAATGACATACTCGCCTTTGCCCCCAATGTCCAAGCATCCACAGGTGGTCCTGATGTAGTTGAAGCTGCTATCCTAGGCCTTAAGCTTTGGTTCCACTGTATCATAGAGATGGTTTCTCAAGCAGAAGAGTTCCCCAAGTTGCAACCGGAGTCTTTCAACTCTGTCAATGCATTCCTCAGTATATTCCGTGATTTACTTGAAGAGGATATCATTGTTCACGCAAATGGTATCTTGGTTGGCTTACTCCCCATAGAGGAGTTCATTGGGGAGGCCTCGCAATATTCTGACACTGATATATTTGCGGCATTGAAGCAGATCAAATGAATATCCCTCTCACAATGTCATTTCAGGTTGTCTGTTGTATTGTCGTTGTGTCGTGTTATTTTCCTTGTGTTTGATTTTCCTTTTATTTTCTCATCACAATGTTCTATTGTTTGAAATTGTCTATGATTCTACAGAAGCTTTTGCTTAATATAACATGTATTTAGCTAAATAAAACGGTGTTCATTTTCATAAAGCTACACGGGGAAAAGGAGCAGTGAGAGGTCTTGTTGTTTCAAACAATGTTGACAAAGCATTGTTTGTGGTCACATGACATACGTGTTTGTTCCTTTCTCCCATCCAGTATGTCATTCCCATGTCTCCGACGTCTCTAATGTGTTACTCTCATTGATGTACTTCTTCAGAGCCCTTTTCCTTCGAATCCGACATTATGCTGATCTATTCATGTCGTCTTGTGCTCCTTTCACCACATCGGGGCACACTTTGTCAATACTCCACTGGGTAGTATTATCACATCTGTCAGGCTCATGCCATCAATTTGGTGCTCACTCCAGTGTTCTAGGTTCTGTATTATCATATTGCTCAATTGGGTAGCATGTGGGTAGCATGTGGGTAGCATGTTAGCTGGTTCCCAAGTGGTCTCATAAATGTATCGATAGGTGTCTCAACGCTACTATTCAGCACAGGCCACCAGCCATTTATTGATGGTATCCCTCTATTTAACAATTTCCCATTGACTCAACTTGTCGGTGTATAAACCCAACATACATTTGTTGTTCATAGTCTTCGCAGGTAGGTGGGTAAGCATATATCTTGGTATGTATCTGCATCCTGCAGTATTGTGCGAAAGTTTATTAACTTTTTTCTTGTTAATTTACAATTCTACAGGCTTGAAATAGCAAGTCACTGTCTGCTGTTGAGGATTTAGTGGTAGGACTTATATGCATTGAGCGGTCGTGCGAGTGGTTTACATTCGCTGGGTGGTTGTGTGTCCTCATTGTGTAGCTTAGGGAATGATATGGGTTGTGTATCTGATTGTGTCCCTTAGCTAGTTCAGATTGTTTAGGTAGATCTGACATTGCATGTGATTGATGGGCAACGGATCGGGCTGATTGAGAGAGCCTCTAAGGGTCATTGCCTCGTCCTACCAACGGAGTCATATAGACATCAAACAGAGTAGGGCATAGTGGTGTATGTCGGGGCATTTGTCGTCAAAATGGTGTTGAGGTTCTCGAGCTCGATCTTCCAGTCTATGAATAGCTTGTTTCCTTGTTTGGAAGCGAGGATCTTGGTGTGGATGTCATGAGCCCAGGTCTTGTCCAAAATGAGTATGGCCAACTCCACGAGGTACTCCTCGAGAAATGAGGTGTTGATCTGGGTGTGATCCGCCTGGTACCAGCCCATGAGTCAGGGCTCCAGCATCGTGTCGGTGACGTAGCTCACGATCTCCGTGGGTTTCTTCTCAGCATTCTTCATGAACCTCGTGCATGTGATGGCCCAGGCTTGGAACACAAGGGGGTTGACTCTTCCTGCAGTCAACATCAGGCACTCCTTGAGCTTGTGAACCTTCACCTCGGCTCGTGGTTGCGTATCTGTCATCATTGGGGGCAACGGTGCGTTATCTGGTGATTCGCTGTTGGATAAGGAAAATGACGTCGTGGGAGACTCCGTGGTGGGTGTGTGTAATTGCGATGCCGATCCTTCTGTTCTGGGAAGAGCATTGTCGCTGGCGTTGATGATCAAAGGAGGTAGTCCAACGGCGGCTCTCCTTGATGCACTTCGGGTGGTGAGTGGTGTCAGTGTAGAAGGTAATCTTCGTAGAGACAGCTTGTCAACGGATAGTTGTCGTCGTCAAAAAAAAAGTGGAAGGGTGTTGTGTCCGGCACCCTCACTCATCATGCTAAACAGATGGGACAATAATGTCTTTGTTGTGATAGTAAAGTCTAAGCTTAAAATACAGATAATAATGATAGTCGAGAAACGTACCTTCGTTGTGATAGTAAAGTCTAAGCGCGCAATGAAGGAAAAATTTCCATATTAATTCTGGGATCGGATCATGTGCTGCTCACATGATGCGACGCGTCGTGATTCTGCATCGGCAGGATTACAGCTGTCGCTTCATGTACTTGTACACATATCATATTGAAGCATTGCATTGCATTTTGAAATCCAGACAGGTGATTTATATTGTGGCAAGTATTACACTTTACAGATTGTATGTGTAATATATAAATCGACCCCTGGCAAGGCGAAATGCTTGCATGACAAATTGAGCAGTGCAGATTCGCACAGCATTTGTCAGAATTCTCACCAATGTCGCACTCGTTCCTCAGCTGGAAGCAGCCACGCGCAGACCAGCTCAGCGGGTGTTCTTACTGGGTGCATGAGGCTTTTGATGCAAGATACTTGTTTTGCATTGATAACAGATTGGTAAGTATCTTACTATTAGGAGTAACGTTAATTTTAATTACATGCAGTCCGGTATATATTCACTTTGGCATAGCAGCTCCACAGAGCTCCAATAATAAAATTTTGAGTTTCTCTATCAGGAAAGCCTAATATATACAAGTGCAAATACACTCTAATATCACAAAGAAATCTTCGCTATATATTTAATACTAGTGCATGTCTCGGATATTATGTATGCTCTGCTTCGTTTTTTATACAACTGAATCTTTGATTGTACTAGAGAGATATTTGCATCTGTAGTAGTATGTACAACTTCAGTCCTCGAGGAATTTAGATCTATTTAGCTGCGAATCACTGGGACATTAAGGGTTTCCCTCGAGGAAATGTTGCTGTACCTCTTCAGCGATCAAAAAGCCTTCTTGTATGGCACGCAGTCTTTAGATTAAAGTCAATGGATCAGACTAGATATCACGTTGTTCACATTCATATGGTTATTGGTTATCTGAAGGATCCTCGTATTTGGCGCTTAGTCTCAACAGCTATACTTTTGTATTCTGTTTGAGGGGTTTCACTTGGATCTCGAAGAATGTATGGGTTATATTATGTCTCAGTAGGCGTCAATTAGACTACTCAACCTCGAGATAGCAGTTCGTAAACGCCGC
>KN837127.1:120200-139235 GCA_000827215.1 Sphaerobolus stellatus SS14 | reverse complement strand
GCAACAGGTGCTCTTCACGCTGCTTCCACCGCCTCTCAAAATCCCATCTCGCTTGTTCCTCTTCCTCCAACGGATCGTACACAAAATCCTCCTTGTCTCTCCCCTTTACGCCTTCAGCGATGAGGGTAGCTTGCTCCGCCACAGGTTGGGAGGAAAGGAAATATTCTTCGGGAGCGTCGAAAATCGTGTAATCGTTGAAAGGAAGAATGGTAATCGGTGTCTTGAGGAGCGCCGAGGAGGCCCGAGAGGAAGCGCGAGAGGAAGATCGGGAGGAAACAAGGGAAGGCAAAGGACTGATGTGCGGGCTTCTGTCGAATAGCCTGAACGAAGAGAACTCTGCATCGAGGCTAAGCTTTCTGGGACGTGGTGCGGCCGGTGAGACTCGCGAAGGAGTCCTTTGGTAATTCGAATTCCGTCTCATCCAGTAGGTTGTTAATGGCGTTGTAGGTCGCGTCCGGCAATTCGCATTCGTCATCATCCTCCAGTGGCACGGTGTCACACCAGCTAGCCATGCCTAGGGACGACTCCGCGATTACAGGCCTTCCATTGGGTTTCGCCACAGACAAAATGGAGTAAGATAATCCGTGATGATCTTCATACCGGGATGACAGCGTAGCGTTAGGTCTGTCGTCACGAGTAACAGAGGTCGGGGGTCCTGGCGGTGGGATGTTGAGCCCGAGAAAAGAGCGAGGTGCAGCAGTCGTCTCCAATGGGAGTGACCCTGCACTTCGAGTGCTGAAGTTAAATGCGTGGGCGAAGATTTCAAGGGATTTGAAGCCCTTGAGTGCCGCAACGGCTACCGCGTTCGCCTTCTCGAATGCCGTCTTGGTGAGTTTCCACATCGTGTTCTCCTTGATAGCAAACATGTTCAGCAATAACAGGTAAGTTGTAAGAGTTTACAAGTGGTGACACCAACGAAGATGGGGGTCGAGAGTAAAAACACCGCGCGTTGAGCCCGAGTTATTTAAGTGCGTCAAAGGCCTTGTCCCCCCATTCAGGCACGTGATCACGTCACATCATTGTCCAGTCCATTGTATAAATTTTCAAAATGGGCTAGTTGCTTTGTGGTTTCCACAATGGTTCGCAGTTGAGCACATTGAGCCCTTGTTGTTGTGCACAAAGCTGTTCGTTGTTCGACGGGCGCTACTTTCACAATAGGTACAAAAATAGCATCTTTTCTGCCAATCTATTTTCCTCCTAGTGACAATGGGCGAGTAATGAAATATATTGCGAGGCGGACGCTCTTTGTACAACCAAAAAGGGCCGTACATCAGCCGGCGCTAGCCTAATACAAAAGGAACAAACAAATGAAATGAAGTGTGACTAAGTGTAACGGATTCTGAAGTGCAAGAATATCACCGGACTGTAAGTTTGTCCGCGTCCGCAGGTGTCCGTCCGCATCTATATTAATTTCCCAGACATTACCTCAGCACATGTCACGTGTGACTGAAACGTAAGCCTTGTCTGCCGTAATGCTGTGTCTCTACTATTTCTGTGGATTTGAGCACATATATCTACCCCCCTGCATCGTAGGACTCAGTTCAATGTATATTTCAAATCTATAGTGAAGAGAATTTGACATAAATCTGTTAAATCCGCTGCTGAGCAAATAAACATGCTATCCGGCTGTGTGACAAAACTGTGACACCTGGCAATGTTCCAAGTCTCTTCCACCTAGTACAGTTGATTTCATTGATATTCCTTCCCAGTAATTTATAATTAATTTAGCGTATTGAAAATCAGATACAAATTGGTACACTCAAACTTTCAGAGAGGTTACTTTAAGCATTCTTTCGGGTCCAAACAGCGGAGGCATACTTAATACGGTCCTGCGTGCCGGATACCGGTGGTTGATGGAAGCTTCGGTGGCCTACCGGTGGTTGAGCAGTGTGTGCACTATTTGAAGTCGGAGGACTCGCACAGTATAAATGAAGCATAGTAGGGTGTTGATTGGCAATGTCATGAATTAATAAATATGACTGAAGTATCCCTATAATGTCAGAAACGGTGGGCAACAACATTTGATGGCGGAATTCTACAGGAACAAGTCACGTGCCAATTACTACTTTGGGCTCTCGAGGATTTGGTGGAAACTAATGGCTATATATAAACAGGGACGACCTACGAACAACCACGGACAGACACGGACAAGCCTGTACAAATATGGATGGACACGAACGGATGCGGACGGACATGTACAAACTAGGACGAATTATCAGTATGATGATAACTCTCCTGAAGCGCGAACAAGCAGCTGACTAAGTGTTGTCTGCATCCGCCCATATCAGCCCACATCTCCGCACGGACATCAGGGAATGTCCCTGCGAGATATCCGTGCCCGAGCAGGGACACACAATCTAACTATTTGGGTAATGATCTATTTCCTTACATGTTCCGAGATATATAAGACCAGGCTGCAACGACTCCAGAACCGTCCATCAACCGTCCATCCCCACCGTTCCAGCAGTCCTTGGCAGCCAAAGTAGGGTTTTTGTACTTGATATAACTATCCAGTATGTAACTCTATTTCCTTTAGCTCTTTATTGACGGAAAAAAATTGAATAGACTATGCATGGCTACCCTGCACGGCTTGCCCACCCCGCTCATTTTCAACACCGCTCTGATAGCATTTTTCTGATTTTCTGTACAAGTCAAGTGATATCTCTCTTTTTACTTAACCACACATCTCACCAGCCTGCAGGCAGGGTTGTTATCCTCATTTTCTGTTCCGATGTAATAGTCCGACCTGCCCATGAGGTCCTTTTTACAACAGGTCTGTTGATATTTCATCTCAGCAGGGTTGTAATACTAATACTTATTTTTCCGTCATTTCCGACATAGATTTATCCTATCACAGTCTAAGACTACTGAGTTCTAATTTTTTTAATCATCGGCAACTTGCAAGTAAGTACTTATCTTCAGTGCCACTGTGCCTCTTGATTGATTACTATTCAGATAGCATTTTTTTCGTTCTTATGACTCTCTGAAAATTTCCGGATTTCACAGAGTCAATTGAATAGACTATGCATGGCTACCCTGCACGGCCTGCCCACCCTGTTCATTTTCAACCCCGCTCCGAGAGCATTTTTCTGATTTTCTGAGCAAGCAATATCTCTCTTTTTACTTGACCACTCATCTCACCAGCCTGCAAGCAGGGTTGTTATTATTATTTTCTGTTCCGATGTAATAGTCTGACCTGCCCATGAGGTCCCTTTTCACAACAGGTCTGTTGATATTTCATCTCAGCAGGGTTGTAATACTAATACTTATTTTTCCGTCATTTCCGACATAGATTTATCCTATCATAGTCTAAGACTGAGTTCTAATTTTTTTAATCATCGGCAAGTAAGTACTTATCTTCAGTGCTGCTGTGCATCCTGATTGATTACTACTCAGTTAGCATTTTTTTCGTTCTCATGACTCTCTGAAAATTTCCGGACTTCACAGAGTCTGATATTATTCACTAAATTTGTAAGTCTATACTGACTCATTCCATTACCTTTTTGTGCCTTGAATCTTACCCCCCGTTTTGGATCTACCTCTCAATCCTACCTCCCACTATGGCCTCAGGATCAGGAGATCCGCTATTCTCTGGTGTAAGTGTTCTTCGAGCTGCCACATTATTTCGAGCTGATATTGTTGTATTATTTAGGTGAATATCACATCTATTCCTCCAGCACCCGAAAAGAGTGTTTTTCAGAGAGGTGGCGAAATTAAGGTGCTTTAAGCTTTATGTTAATATATTATATTATTCTGACGATCATGGTCTTGCTAGGTTCATATAAGATTCCTTCATACCAACCAAGCTCAACAAGATGCCTTCTCGTGCGCAAGGTATCTTGAAGGACAATGGGTTGGATATTGGGAATCTGGGGGATTTGGGGAACCGATGGAGTATACGATGGAGCTCACAAAATAGTAAGGGATCGGAACAGAGATGTGTATTATTACAGTGGTAGGATTCTTATAGTACTTTGTAATTATTTTGCATTTAACATAGTTATATTTGCTATTTAAGCATGTGCGGTTCTTCAACTAAGGCTCGCTTTGAGAAACAGAATAATCAACGAGAGAAGCAAGGAAAAGTACCCCTATCTAAAGACTGGACACGCAAAATGCCCTATAACTTCACAGCATGTCTTGCGCATATTGACTTGACATATCAGGAGAAGAACCTCAACATATTACGCATTGCAGGTATTGTTTCACACAATGAAGAATGTTGTAAGCAAATTATGCAACGACTCCCCGCAATACCTCTTCATGAGCATGTATGGCAAACTGCGATAGAACAACTGGAACAAGGAGCAAGGTACATTTTTTTAACTTGAATATGTTCGTAACTTAAGAGTTTAATTCATCAATAGTATTACTGCAATTCAAGCACGAACCGTGAATTATGTCTGGCTAAAGCATATCACGGACAAAGTGAATGGAATCCTGCAACTGCGAATGTCCGCTATGAACTCCTCCCTTCCGATTCCTGTTCCCTTTATTGACAATTCTCTCGAAGACTAGGAGTCGATATAACACGTGAAGCCCAATACAACATCGATGACTGGCTCAATAAAGACTCATCAAGCTACAAGCCGGAAATTGCAGCAGCAGTCTTCTATTATCAAGGACGTATAGCACAAGAAAAATGCTTGCAAGTTTGTATACAAACTGATGAAATGAAACAAGCTACATGGAAGTATACACATCAAAAGCAACTTATTCTGGATGGGACATTTGGCATATGTGACCGTCGGGTCCTGCTTTTCATTGCACTTGGTGTTGAAAAAAATAACAAAGGTGTCCCACTCGCATTTTTTCTGTTCTCTGCTCCAACTGGAAACCGAGCTACCCATGCTGGATATGATATGGATATTTTGCATGAACTACTTGTCCATTGGCGAGATTCCTTGGGGAAGAAAGATGGTGTGGCCTTTGCACCACGTGTTGCAATAACTGATACCGATACGAAGGAGAGGGGTGCACTCACATTGACTTGGCCATCTATATGGCTCACTTTATGCAAGTTCCATGTCCGTCAGTGCTGGACCAATCATCGCAAAAAGGTACTCAAACTGGGACGCTCTCCGGACTTTCCCAAGTTACAGATCCAATCCCGACTTTATGCTCTAGAAGAACAGTAAGTTTTACAAGCAAGTCCAGCTAGTCAGCTATTTAACATTTAATTTCACAGACTTATTATATCAATAAATTATGCGTCAGCCACCCAAATTGTAGATGAAGAAAGAAGTGCATTAACTCAGTTGAAAAGTCTCCCTGATATGGATATTGCGGTCACTGCTGGCCTTGCACATATCAAGTACCTAACGGAAACTTGGATGCCAGTTTCCTTATGGCATAGCTGGTCACAAAAAGGACGTTTGACTGCATCTGAATATCTCAAAACAACTATTGAAGGTGTAATCCCAACAACAAATCATCTGGAAGCCTTTAGCGGTGTTTTAAGGCGAAAACATATTCATCGCTGGCAGCGGGCCGGAAAAAGAGTCCATATTGACCTTCTGATTTTCCTCCTTATTACGAAGATATTGCCAGGAATCTACCAATATCGCACTGCTCAAGAAGAATATAAGAGCTGGGTCACAGCTCACTTTCGGGACCAAGCAGGAGGTGTTGATTTATTGGCTAGCCGCAAGGCTAAATTATCGAAACAGTCTATAACTTCAACAGGATCAGATATCCAGTCTCCAATAGTGTGGTGGCCTGACAACAGACCTAAAAGTGCTATTGAAGAAGTGAATTATATCATTGAACATGGTCATTTCGATTATATCCGATGGACCGATGCATATACAATAATGGGAACTTGTGCTAGCAGGACTGCAGATATACATGATCCTGGACATATACGGTATAATCTATGGATTACTACATATGGAATGGCCTCCTGTTCCTGTCCTGCCGTTGCAAGAGGTGTGGGAGCCTGCAAACATCTTTGGGCCTTGCGAATCAAGATCAAAAAATTAGTTGAGGAACAGAAGATACATCCAGGTTACCCCTTTCTATATCCAGTATCAATGGAGGAAGCCAAACACATATACAATGTGCATTATCCAGAAAGTATTCATTCTTCTCAACAGGATCCCATTCCTACTCCTAGTCCGGTTAGCCTACCACCAAACACCGCAGGCAAGCTCGCCATCAATTCAACTTCAACTTCTCAAAATATAGGTGTACTCAACTTAGTCTCTGTCCAAGCATCATTATTACTTATTGGGACTGCTGAAGTCATTGAGACTGATAATCCAGCTGACATGGAAGATATGGATACTGAATCAAGTTCATCTGAATGTGAAATAGATTGTAACAACACCGAGGTAATTCATCCTTAAAATCAATATGTTACTTCGCTAATGCACTTTAAAAGCTTAATGGAGATGTCCGAAACGGAATTGCAATACAACTACAAGAACGTGTCTCACATGCTACACAGAATATACTGCCTATGCTTCTCAGTTTTTCAGATCTCCTGGCACAGATGGCATACCAGAATATTCCAGTGGATGTTATCGACGAAATTCCTGAACTATTAGCTGTAACAAGTAGAATTCATGCCCAACTTGGAATGGTATCAGATTCACAGATAAGTGTTCAAGCGGTTCAAGCAACATACAGCAATATTCCAAAACCGGTATGTTGTTTCTCCTCTAGATAATGTAGTCTCTCAAATTTAACTCACTGTGATCATTCAGCTTCCTAGTTCTCCTCTTCAAGTTGCTGACTCGACAGGTAGAATCAAGACATCAACTCGACTGAGCGAAAAAAGGCCTTTACGGCTACCACCATCTCCAGAGAGTAAACAATGCCGAAAGACTTCTTATGGTGTTCAATAATTCAATTGTGAATTGCTCGATGAATTCAATTCTCAAGTCAGAGTTAATTGTATTCTATATCGGTGAGGTGGACATGTAGTCCTGCTCATCAGTAATAAATATATATGTCAATAAACCTACCTCCGAGCAATGAATGGGGTATATGTAAATGATTAGGATTACACAGACCATATTAGAGAGTGTAATTATATCACCAATATGCTACTATATCAATCCTCTGAAAGAAAACATTGATATCTCCGCACATTGGACTCCGAGTCACAAACCAGTCTAAACACAATATATTAACATCACTTAAATCACAATAGAACACCTTCTGGACCTTAGGATAGGACACCCCCTATTTTTATCAATTAACATCAGCAGCAGCGAGTGGCGGTGACATAGTCCAAGAAAGAAATTCGATATCTTCATAAATTTGACTCAAAGTCACAAACCGGTCTAAACATAATATATTAACATCCCTTAGATCATGATGGAACACTTTCTGGACCTTGGAATAGGCCCTCCATATTCTATGTGAATTATTATTGGCAGCAGTGAGTGGCGGCGATGTAGTCCAAAGGATTCAATATCTTCATAAATTTGACTCCAAATCATAAACCGGTCTAAACACAATATATTAACATTCCTTAGATCACAATGAAACACTTTCTGGATCTTAGAATAGGCCCCCCCAATTTTTTTTGTCAATCAATACCGGCAACAGTGAGTGGCGGTGATATAGTCCAAGAATCAATGTGATATTTTCGTAAATTCAACTCCAAGTCATAAACCAGCGTAAACACAATCCATTAACATTACTTATAACACATTGAGACACTTTCTGGACATTAGAATAGGACCCCCCACTATTCTTGTTGGTCAACATTAGTAGGCAGTGGCCATGCAGTTGCAAAAAGTCAATATTGATATTTTACGAAATTACAAAGTGCAGTAACTAAATTTAATTGCCCAAACACTGTTATTATATACAGACAACCAAATCAAAGAAAATAACACTGCATGTAAACATATTTAGGAATCAGAAGGGGTTTTGCCTATAACGTGAGACCAGAGACGTTCTATATCAAATTCCCGCCCTTTAGGAAAATTGCCAGCAGCCCCGTCATCTCTCTTCCTTTCAATTTCTAAAGATCAATATAAAGTCATGAGTATAATAATCAGCTGATTGAAATATAAATAAAAACTTACCCGTCATCGAGATGTCATCTATGGGTGTCAAAAGACCCTGCACAACAGAAGTAGATGAGGCAGACGAGATAGAGGAGGTAGAGGGAGACGAGGGGGATGATCCATGAGTTGCACTCTTGGGCCAATTCAGGCAGGTTGGGCCATAGATGGTATATAAATAATCTTTGCCGAAAACACGGTCACAGTTGCAGATGTCAATGGCACTCCACAATTCCTCTTTGCTGATTCCATTAGGAGAAAAAAGCGCGGAAAGGGTCTGCACTGTGAACCCAATATCCGAAGCAATTCAACGGTTGACACATTGAATTTAGGTGTTCAACGGATAAACCGTTGTTTACACATCCGTTGAATTTTTAAGATTTATGTGAGCGAGATTCTCACATTGACACCCGCAAGAAAGCAACAGATTGATCCGTTGATTTACCTGTTGATTTCAAAGAATTCGAAGGAAGTGTATTTAAAGTCAATTTTAGACTAAAGACCAATTCCCAATGACTTATGAGCATATATTATACTATTACGGAGTATTACCAGTCATCTATATCATTGTCATTTTCATTATCCACCCTTCCAATGAACTCTGCCTGTGCCAATGCTCCCCCTCTGTCAATGATTGCCCAACACCCTCGATTGAATATCCTGCCTACCACCCCCTGAATGGCAGCTAAATCCACTACTTCAATGGCACCAAGATCTTCATAATGGTGGATACCACTTTGTGTGTTGGCTTCACTGTTGGTGGAACAAATAACTGCAAGTGCTAGTGTATGTTCGATGCCCAGCACTTCCCCATTCAACAGTGAATTTGAGCATTGACACTTCCTGCGATCTTGCTCTTCTGAACTGTCTCGAAGCCAATATTCACTTCAAGGCAGGGGACAGATAAGGATGTGCTGGAGTTGACCATATAATGTTCGTTTTTCGAATACCAGTCTTCTCCTACATTGATGAGCATAAATATCAATGAGAACATCATACTATTGAGACAAATATTTATTAGGTGAGTAATAATTAAAAATAATATTAGAGTTTGCTCACCTTCACAAAAGTATTGTCACGGAGTTTACGACATGGTGGCTCTCCTACTCCAATGGCTCTCATTATATCCCCCCCTCCATCTCGTAACAATCGTGCCCATTGTGTCATTTCTCGGGGCACAAGATCCGAATCTCGTAGCTCTCTAATGGTGAGGTCAAACCGAGTAGCGAGATGGGCCAAAACACATGAGTAAAGATGATTGCTAAGTTTCAAAGTACTGCGTGTTGGTAAAAATACTGCATAAGGATCTGTAATTGTAACCAAATTATTTTTCAACAAGAAATGATCATGATGATAAAACATACAGTCTGCAAAACGAAAGCCTTGTTCTTCAGGAGTTAAACGTGTATGTGATAATCGTTCTTTGAGGCCATCATGTGTTCGAAGGATGGAGTTAATCTGCTCTAATTCCAGTATTCGTAGGTTGAGATTGGCATAAGGATATAGTTTTGAAGTGATGGACCTCTGTAACATTCCACAATAGCGCTCCATCACAAAGCACCAATACACCCAAACAGGACCAGCCTCCTTGATACCATCAATGATGTGAGCAAATGCGTGCACCACCAATGGACATGCAGAAAGGCGTTCAGCATCATACTGATAATAATATCTGGTGACAAGTCAGAAATGTGATAATTTGTTTGAGGAAATATACGTACTTCTCATACTTATCCAATCATTCACACCAACCTTCCTTCAATTTTATGAGATCGTCCCGAGAATATTCAAATGAAATGGTGAGCTTAACTAGCTTGACAAAATGCAGGAAGTGGATGTAGTACCGGTTATCGAGGCGACCTTGAAGAATTTCTGGAGCCAGGAGTGTTGTCCATACAAGCCAAGCTTCTGCAGTGAAGTAACTGCAATCTTCAGCAATGTTTGCAATCCGGCGTCCAAATGCTGATGGAATGGTAGTGTTAGACTCAAAAGTCACATTGCCAATGGTCTCCCAAATAGCCTTGGGAATTTCATAAGTTCCAGCACCAGCATCCAAGGCCTTGAAGTTGCCTGTCCAATGACCAACCATTATCTCCATGATATTCTCTAAGAGATGCATGAAGTCATATGGAAATGACTGAGGGAATGATAATGATGAAACATAAGCTGCTAATGGCATTCCTTTGATCCCATACAACTTGGCAAGCCGTTCAGATTCCATCTGAGTATGTGCATTAGTAACCTCACTTGCTTGCTTAATAAATTCTTCATGTGTTCGTAAAGGGAGGTTGTGTGGATCATAATGTTGGGGCATGGGGTATCCGGTGGGCCGACGAAAAGGAAGATAGTATGGCATAATGCGTGCACCAGGAGGGAGTGGAGGCTGTACAGCTAATGCTTGACATCTTCGGCATGAACAGATACCATTGTGCCCCTTCATTTTCATCCATGCCTTGCTAACAGCTGGAATATCCCCGCCTCCAAGGCATATGAAGGCGTGCTCATCAAAGATCTCATCTTCAATGATATCATAAGCTGGTACTCCCATAGCAAGCTCATTTGCTTCTTGGAATAAAGGCCATAAAAAGGAGTCGAAATCTTTGGGCTGTTTTGGTCCAGGAATGACGCCAAGGCAGAAGACCTCCTCAACATGACAGTGAATGTCAGGAGGCAGGTTGAGGTTAACGGCAATGAGAGGCCATGCAGTATACTTCCGTTTGCGAAAAATTTGAAATCCATCAGTTAATACCAGCAATGCAAGATCCCGTTCATCTCCAAAATATTTATGGGGCAGGACACAGTCAAGAACTTCGACATATTTATCGAGTAATTCTCGATACACCTGGCTATCGTAGAAGTCACAAATCTTGTCTGGTTGATGTTCATGACGAGATCTGTGTCAGTTGAGGTGAGCTGACTTGTGTGAAGTGTATAGCTTTTGAAGTTGTGGTTTTAACGGGATATATTGAAATTGCTTGTGAGAGATGCGTCCATTGGCTTCAAATCGATCCTCATTGCAGTGTGGACATTGTGTAAGATCTGATAAATGACCAGTGAAGGCACAACATGAGTTGACACAGCAGTCGTAGTTCACCGGTGATAAACCTGATAAATTGCGAATGCGTTGCCTCAGGACCTTCGGTGAGTCAATCTTCAGCTCTGGCCAGGTATGACGAAGCTTTTCATATGCTCGGGATGTCAATCGCACTTCGCTCTGGTAAGCAAAAGCACGAAGTGCTTCAAAGTCCTCTTCCGAGAACTTGGTCGATGCTGAGGAGCAGAATGAACAGACATTTTTTTCATCAAATCAAGGAAATGTACCTTCATGTGCAGCTCTCGCTTCCCAATCATGGTTTAATGGTCCTTGAGCTCCAGGTAAGCCCCTAAATGCGTGGTTAAGGAGTTCATCACTGTCATCTGAGTCGGAAAGGCCCCAGTCTTTATCTTCGCTCTCAGGAGCATCTTTTTGGTCTCTTCTCCATCCGAGGCACTTGAAATTGATCCATCGAGGTGTTCAACATTAATGCCAGGTGGTAATTCGAAATTCGGCTCTGGGTCAGCGGCTGGCACATTCTCTACTCAAAATTAGCTATACTTAGCAATTGGTTTCACGGAAAATAAATCAAATGACATACTATTCATCTCCATATCAAGAGAATTCGAATCTTGATCATCCTGCATTGGCAAGTCTTCATCCACTTGACATTCAAGCTCATCACCAACACCCCCATTAGCCTCCGATCCTTCACCAGCCCCTTCTAATTCGATTTCACAACATGTTTTTGGTCTTCTTGGCTGGCCATCATGTATGTTATCCCCGGTAACTGCGAGTATTTTCGCCTTTAAGGTGGAGCTTTTCAGGAAACTCTCCAAAGTTCAGGCCATGTCTGGACGATTTGCCATTGCAGCGGCGGGTGCATTCCCTTGCATATGCCGATATTCAGTCTTCCGAGAGACCATTCGCTTGCAGTTGCATCGACAAAGACGAATATTGGACATATAGGAGGGGAGGTCAGTTTTGACGGAGGATGCTCAGAGTCGCAGCGTGCATTCACGATCGGATTACTTCAGCAGGGGTCCGGACAACTTCCTAAGTTGGCAAAGCTCAGTTTATTTGTTCAAATAGTGAAAAATGGTACGATACGCACCTTTTACTCTAAGCACAACCTTCCTGTGTACTTATCCTTCCTCAGCATGCCTGCCGCTGCCAAAGCAAAACGAGTAGACAGAGATTGGACATATAGGAGGGGAGGTCGGTTTCGACGGAGGATGCTCAGAGTCGCGGCATGCGTTCGGGATCAGATTACTTCAGCAGGGGTCCGGACAACTTCCTAAGTTGGTAAAGCTCAGTTTACTGTTCAAATAGTGAAAAATGGTACGATATGCACCTTTGACTCTAAGCACAACCTTCCTGTGTACTTATCCTTCCTCAGCATGCCTGCTGCCACCAAAGCAAAACCAGTACGTCTTCGAGTGGCAACTGCAACCAAGGGAGCGGCTAAGGCTGCTTCCAAGAACATGAAGGAAGCCACCTACAAGGCTAACAAGCTTCAAGTCCTGAGGGATCGTAACAACAATGCAGTGAGCTTTTCGAATTATCGAGTCTGTGCCGTATGCTTACCTTAGTTCAAGATGACTCCGCAGGGTAGGAAGATGTTGGGCCACAGTTCATCTTCCCCTAGCATAAACTCGTCTGAGAGAGACGATGAGATCGAGGCATTGAAAGGTAACCATGACTTATTTGTACATCGTTCTAGATACTAATCGTCGTTGGCAGTCAAGATTGCTCGCTTGAAGGCTCAGAAGGCCAAGAAGACCATGGATAACGAACCCAAAGTCCCAAAGCCTCCTGGTGAGGCTGGTAGGGAGTTTAACTTGCAGGAGGAAATGTTGTTGGGGAATAAGAATGTCCAATGGAATGCTATCAAGGTGCGTGGGAATCGACTGTGTCATTGCTTCTCGACACGTGTACTGACATCTCGTTTCCCATCTGTTATGTCAGGCTACTGTCCGCGACCTCATCCACGAAGCAGGAATGAGGCGAGGTATTACTTACCGTAACCAGCCAAAGGAGAAAGTCGCTGGTGTCCTAGTTGCGGTACATTTTAATCCACTGTCATTTATGCAAATTTGACTCATACTATTTATAGGCTCGTAAGGCGCAGCCTTATCTCAAACGGTTCATCGATGATTGGGCCACGATTGCCATCATGAAGCAGGCTCTCCATAACTTCAAGCACAACCCTCTGCGTAGTCATCAAGTTAATACCAGCAATAATTCCGATGATGAAGACGGCGCCGGAGAGGAGGAAGAGCCACTTGATGAGGAGGAGGATAGTGACGCTGAGGAGCCAACTGCCTAGGACCTTCAATGGCGGTGGTATTTGAGTAATATTCTTTAGTCAATTTGTTCATTACGCATATGTCGCTTTCTCGGCTTTTTTATATTATTAACTGATTTTTTTGCTGGAATGCCTCGACTTGCCATAAGTATATTCAATGAGAAATGTGTTACATATACACGGATTTTAACGGGAATAATACACGAGTTTAATGCGAATAATACACTGGTTTGAACAGGAATAATACACGGTTAAGTTGGGAATTTTACATGGGTGACTTACAGAACTTCTGTTTTATTATGACCGGTTTACACTCTGTTTATCAACGGTTTCACTCTCCCTTATTTCACGGTTAATGCTATTAAATTACACGGATATATCCTAGGAGAAAAAACTGATAAACTGATTCTTTTCAGCCGCTTTGAGAGTTTCTCAGACCGTTGAAATGGGTCACAACTACTGTTCTTTCCAACGGTTAATCAACGGGTTTAGAAACACGGATAATACATTGGAAAGTTCGAAAACCGTTGAATAACATCGCCGGATCCGTGCCATATACACGGTTAATCCGTCTTACATCAACAGTTTTTAGGTTCACAGTGCTGTCAGAACAGATCTATATAAAGGAGAGGCATCCCGATTCAACTTGCAGATATCCTTTGCATCAGGCAAGAAATAGAGGCAGGAGGTTTCCCCCCAGAATCTATCACTTGGACGCTTAGATACCTCTAAAATTATTATGAGCAAAGGATATACGATAATGATATCTGCACACACACCTTTCATCTGCATTTTGACTCTGTCTTGCTCCAAATTATATTGGATTTTTAATATGGTAAGGTCGTTCTGTACTTTATGATGCTGCTCCTTGAGTCGCAGATATTCCCTTGAAGTGCATAATAGGTTTCAAGGGAAACAGTGGAAATAGGAGTAGAAATAAGGGAGTGGAAAATGTCGTAAGAGTAATTTGAAGATGGCACTATAGGGAATTCAAAGAAGTGTCAGAAAATATCATCACTCCAATGTAGCCAGAGTCTACTTACTTGATATCTGTGTCTTGAAAGACTCAGGGAGAAGCGCCAGTTGATTGGGAGGTGAAGATTGAGCAGTTGCAGAGAAAACTGTCAAAGGTCTGGGATTTTGGGATGCAGGATCTGAGAGTGTTTCTAGAAGGTATTGCATCAGTCCAAGTGTACATGGGGAGAGAAAGTGTTAATAAAAAACATACTTTCAACAACTTTATTCAGTTTTGTCATTTTTGAGGTGGCTGGAGAGGGTTTCTTCTGTTTAGATACTAATGAATGGTTGGCGTAAATGAATACTGTACTGATATATCAGAGTAATATAAATTACATACTTCCAGCAAAGCCGGCAGACCTCTTCGCTGCTTTCTTATTAAATGGAGGAGGTGGAGTAATTGGAATTGGATCCTTGTTTGTACGATCCAAGACACATTTTGGGTCAAAATTATTTAGACCTAGTGATACAAATCAGAACCGCTTAAAAGAAGCCATAACAACATGCTTACCAGGACCTGGCGAAGTACACTTCTTATACTGCACAGTGATTAGGTCTGGATGCTTGCAGACCTCACTAAGGCTTTCTATCAAACAGAACAGAAGAATCAATGTAAGTTTCCTATTCAATTAACATAAGAGAACAAACATACTCCAAAATCCACAAGTGCGTCGCTCGCAGCCTATTGCTACCTCACCTCGGTATACAGAACCAAGGCTACTAACAACCCAGATTCGAGCCTTGCATGGGCCCTCTTCAGTTCCTTGTGATTCGCAGGGACAAGTAGGATGGGGAATGTCATAGATTTTGAAGGCTTCTTCAAGTTGGTGTGGATGCAAACGAACATCCGCTTCGTCTGATGGCCTAACATATCAATCAGTTAGATCATTGAAGAAGAAATAAAACTAATGACACTCACCATCCCCACAGTTCAGATTGTTTAGATCCACGAAGCCAAGTCAATATTATACCTTCATCATATGCATCGTCAATCTCCTTCAAGTAAGGAGCAAAGTATTCCATGCGAACATCTTCTTCATGAGCACGAAGTTTGGCTTGATGTGCAGCTGATGCATCAGAGGGTGATGAAGGAGGAGACCAGGATGAAGAAGGGGATGGGAGAATGCAAGATAGTTGGGGAAAGGTAGATTGCATGAAAACTGAGCGGAAATCGATGAGGGCAATGAGGTTGCTGAAGTTTGACAGCCACACAACCTGGCTTTTATATCAGAAAATATTTGTCTTTATTTGCGTTGAATTTAAATATTATATTTATTTATTTCGGAATTGAAATGACTCCTGGAGGAACAGATTAACGAGCACAAAATAATTAATTTATGCAATTTAGATGCTGCCATGCTGCTCACCCCTGTATTTTTTTATCATTTGGCATGATTGGTCACGGAATAAGCTGGAAGCCGGATCACTGTTTGTCGCATGGAGCAGTCTAAGGGGCACATAATACTAGCATGATGATGGAGCAGGAGCAAACTCTGCTTAGTCAGCTGCTTGTTCGCGCTTCAGAATCAGCGTAACGAAGAAAATTAATAGGGTATGCGGTAAGGGCGGGAGAAGCAAAAGAGCTCATGCCTTTATGGCTATCGAGCGAATGAAGGTCAGAAAAAGGCTCTGAATGAGAGAGCGAGAAACTAAATACCTATCAGGCGAATGAAGGTCAAAAAAAAGGCTTGAAGGAAAGTCGGCGCATGCGGCGCAAATATAAGGCAAAACTGACTGAGACATAAAGGTTTAGTGGCTGCTGTAATTGATGAACTTGGCAGATAAAAAGTCTAGAGCGAAAAAGAGGAAGCAAGGCGAGACAGAACTGTTGAGCGCATTGCGGGGTGTGATGTCACAACTGTCGTCTCGTAGACCACGGACACCACTCACTTTGTCCATCCCATCTATTTTCCTCCTGGTGACAATGGGCGAGCAATGAGATATATTGTGAGGTGGACGCTCTTTGTACAACCAAAAAGGGCCATACATCAGCCAATTAGAAGGCAAGGGGGAGCACCGGAGGGGCGGGATCTTGAGCTATAGGAACGGCCCAATGGAGTCTGGAGGATACGTTGAGCATGCGTGCTCGGTCTGGCTCAATGTAGAGCTTGAAGGTGTCGCTGCACCATCAGCCAAGTTGTTGAATTTCATATTCTGTGAGTCCTGCTGCAAATGCTGAAGTTGCACCACCCCTTCTGAAACTGTGCCCGGAGTAGGCAGTGGCATTGAATCCGAGGGTTGAGAGGTTGGAATGGACCCTGGTGAGGAGCTCACAGCAGAAGGATGGTGTCGGTTGCACCTCGAAAAAGAGGTGCAGAGGTGGGTTGTGGGTCAACTTCAAAGAGGGTTTTAAGGCGGGTGATGGGACAGGTGGGGGCACCAGGGGCTGTAGCGATGAAGAGGGAGACACCCTTCTGGAAGGGGTCAGATTTTGATGTAGATAGGGTGATAATAATATATGTTGGTGTTGCAATTGAAGGTTGGAACTAGACTGACCCTCTGGTGAGGTGAGCTGTGGGGTCAAAGGACTTTGCAGACTTTGAGGTAAACTCTCCACAGCGCAGTAGGGCTGCAACAGCAAGGCAGATTGCAGCAAGGTAATTGAATTCTTCAGCTGTGACTGGGTTAGGGTGGAGAGAGAGGAGTTGGTGGAGGACTGGGATGGTAATAGGTAGTTTGGGTTTGCGATCTTGCTCCCCATTATAGTGCTTGATGCCACGGACCATCCGCTGTAGGTAGGCATTTTGTCCTGCTTCGAAGCTGAAGCCTGCATCGACATGCGCAGAATGAAGATGCGTGATGTAGGCTTTAATTGTATGTGCTTGGATGTTGCGAGTTCCGAGATATGCGACCCATTCAAGAACTGAGATCATGGACGTGGGCAGGATGGCACCATTGGGATTGCGGAGGTAGACATTGGTCCAGATGAAGTCGGTGTAGGATTTGAAGCCGAATGAGTAAGTTGTTCGGGTGGATGACACGAGACCATGCCATATCCAGAATGCAGTGAGTCTCGAAAGGTGAGTATTCACTTGATACCAATGGTGCGGGGGTGCAGTGAGGTAGGCTGTCGGTTTAAGTGTGGTGTGAGGGAGAACAGACACATGTAAAGAAAATGAGAGGCACAGTCAGCTAACACATTCTCAGCAGATGATAACCACAATGAATTATAAGAAAACTGAGCTGCACTGCAAGCATAACGATTAAGCGGGGGATGACCATAACAGGGGGGGAGCGATTGGTGTTGTTTTCAAGTGTGTGAACATTGACTTGATTGTCGACATGGAAAATTACATGTTTGTGCTCCCACAAGTGTCCCCAACGCATAATGGCTTGGAGGACAGCATACATCACCTTGAACTGGATATCCCTGTTATGGAAATGGCAGGGGACACAGGTGGAAAACCATTCATTCAGGTAGATACCACCAAGACCTTTGGAGCTGCTGGCATCAGTGTAGATGTGGATAATAGGCCTGGATGGAGCAATAAGGTGGACACCGTTCCAAATAAATGCATAGGTCAGCCACCAATTTATTTCGGCATGCACTGGTGCAGGGATGTGTCGACGAGTATATTGGGAGCAGAATAATGTTGAGAAATGTATTAATCAGTGGAGAAACACATGGGAATGAGGAATGACCTGCGAGCAAAATTGTAGGTAGCCAATAAGCTGCTGCAGCTTGTTCAGTGAGCAGGTCCTCTGCATGGACTATAAGTCCAACATTTCACGAAGATATTGCAGTTTATCAGCTGGGAGCCTAGCTTCCATTGCGATGGTATCAAGTTCTAAACCTAGGAACTCAAGACATGTTGTGGGCCAAACGGTCTTTTCATGTTGAAAGGACAACCTGAGTTGTGCACCCAACCCCTGGATCCAAAGAACAGCTTTGTTGCTAGATCAATTGTGGTTGATGGGGGAAATATTGGGAGGAAGTCATCAAGATAATGCTTCAAGGAGGCTGGGATATGGTGCTGGATGATCCAGTGCAGGGCCTTGGTGAAAAGATTGAAAATGTATGGTGCAGATTTTAGGCCAAATGTCAAGACTATAGCATAATAGAATCTGCACTTCCATGTGAAGCCTAGGAAGTGCCAATTGTCAGGCCAGATAGGGATATGATGGAAGAACTCCTTAAGGTCAAGCTTTGCCAGTAAGAATCCTTTGCCAAGGGAAGCTAATGAGTGTATGGCATGCTCAAAGGCTTCATATTGGATGTGACCCTCAGAATCAGGGATCCCATCATTGATGGAAGAACCATGCAGCCATAATAGATGGTTGATGAGGTGACACTTCAGGGGCTTACACAGATGGGAGACTGAGCCGAGAGGCAAACAGACAAAGTTCGTCAGGGGGAGAGCTTCTAATGGGCCATGTGCCTGCAGGTTGGTGACAGAAGTGTCAACAGCCTTAGAGACAGATTTGTGGTGATCCATTGCAGATTTTAAATTCTTACAGGTTTGCTCATGCAGCAGACCAGAAAAACAAATACTTGCACCATGATCTATTATGTGCAACAGGGAATTGACAAATTTACAATCTGGATATTCTCTAAGGTAAAGGCCCCAAGCTTCCCTCTTCAAAGAAACGGCAATGTGTGGAACATCAGCGATGTTAAGTGGTGCGGTGTTACATTGGGGGTCCGTGTTTGGGTG
>KN837127.1:77881-89961 GCA_000827215.1 Sphaerobolus stellatus SS14 | reverse complement strand
ATACATCGGCTGAAATCAATAGTAATCACTAGCACATGGAACGAAGATGAAAATCAAGATAAAAGATATAAAACAAGATAAGAAAATAACGACAGAAAACAAGATTAGATAATGAACGTGAAGGCCGCGCGGGAAAGAAGCCGCGCGGAAACAGAGTATATGCGCATATATGCGGCATAAGTCGAAATATAATATAAAAATCAAATAATAAAATGGCCGTTCGGATCAATACCTGACAGCTAGGTGAGGTAACTTTTGTGAGGATGCGAAACTATGATGTTTCAGTGGTGTGGGAGAAAGCCTTGTAGGGGTTTTAGCCTGAGGTGTGTACTGGGATCTGGGGAAGACTTCATGTGAGCAGCTGCTCCCAGAATGGTAGGAGCCTCATATGCATTCTGCAAAATGAGAACTCCCCCAGAATAGATGCAAGGGTACTTACTGATGATGCAACCTGTCAACAGACAGGAGGTAATGCTATCTTGTTGAGCTGTTCCCTGACAGGCTTACTCTGAATGTATGGTGCAATGACTACTGTGTGTTTGCACAAATACAAAGAAAAGGCATCACTGCTCCACTGTCCCATGCTTTTGATGATTTCGAAGGAGGTAATCAGCTATAGAAAGGTCAAAAATGTATATCTACCTACCTTATGAACACTTGTCTGTTGAATCCCTCAGCAATGCATAATAGTGTCCTTCAGCTCAAAATTGTAACACAGTTGGTAGCCACATGTTCACACTTGCCCATGATTTCCTGCTGGAAGAAACAGCATTTTCCTCTTCAGCACTAATCCATGGCTCATAGAATGAGGTGTTCCATTCTTCAACATGTTGAAAAGATTGAACTGGCCAGGAATCAAACCTGGGATGAAAGTAAGGCAGCATGATCATCTCTAATCCAGGGAGAGATTGAATGAATGAAGATAACTCATTCTGAACTATGGAGACATTTAATTGGGTTTGGAGAATGAATTTCTAGAGACCTGGAGACTTGGTAGCACACTCTTGGAGAAGCTGTCTGAAACAGAAACTATGGTGTCCAGTGATTTGAGGAGGGAATTGTCGAATTATTAATTTAAGTTCCATTAATGATGGCGAAAGGAATAGCAGGATATCCGTGGTATGAATAGATTGCCACTGGAGGAAAGTCAATTTCGGAAGGAGTGGCAGATGCCTGCGCACTCGCGCCATAGTTGTCCATGTGTCTTCGGAGATGCCCAGTGGCGGTGCGTCTTCGTCGTCTTCGTCCTCATCGTCACCGTCATCTTCTGCCTTCTTATATTCGAATCTGCGTAGCTTCTCAGCGTAATATTTAAATCGCTCCCACTGTAGTGGTGTCTCCGCCGAAAAAAACTTCCAGGTTCCACCATCCAACTCCATCGGAGCAAGTAGTTGGAAAAGAACGTGCAAGTCGGATATGTCCATCCACAGCATATCAAGAGCGAGTTCCTTCCATCGTTTACAAACCCTAGCACATGAGGCCAACGTGCTAGGCGATGCCATTTCTAACATCATGTCCAGAATTTCCGGAATCTGAAAGACCCGATGCATAGTCTTCCACGTTCAACGTTCAACGTTCAACGTTCCTCTATAGGCTGTGTCGCATCGAGATGATGCAGTTGGGAGAAACAAGATGAAGAGGTTGAGAAGTTGCGGGAGATTACTGATGGCGATGGAGAACGTAGGAAGTTGCGATCGCAATGGACTTGTACAAGTTAGTGTCACTATTGCGTGACAGTCCCGTCTGGCTCAGTCTTCCGGATTGTGCACAATACTTAATCCATCACAAATAATCCTCGAAGGAAAGGCAAAAACCAAACATACACCAAAATAAGGATGAGCGCGTACTTAAAAGACAAAGAAGAACTATTTATACGTGTATGTATGAGTGGAGTCATGGTCAGAATAGAACAAGAGCATACAAGGAGACCGAGTCAAGGACCAAGCGCGATATATCCAGTAGAGATAGTAAAATACACGAGACGAATGACATGACACTAAAACAAATCGAAACAAAACAGAGAGGAAAAGAGAGAAAAGATGATATAGGCAGGTAACACAATGTGTAATGTGGTCAGAGTGATATCAATGGGAAAGGGCATTATGCAGTGTAAATGGCGAGCGAGTGGGACGGAGGAGGGTAGGAGGAGATTTATATTGGATCATCCGCACCGTACCGCCACGGTTTCTGCTGCACCATTTTCCGCGTGGGCTTCGGGTTGCGTTCGCCGACGAGCTTGTTGATCGCGTTGAGGAGGTCTGCGCGGCGTAGTGGTTCTGGGAGATAAAGCATGTCAGTCAAATGGTGTTGCTACGAGGTATGATAAGATGAGGAACGCACTGGTGATGTGGTCGTCCATGCCTGCCTGCAGACAGCGTTCCCTATCACCAATCACTGCGAACGAAATCAGCAAAAGCGTCATGGAATAGACATCGAGATACATACTCGCATGCGCCGTCAACGCAATAATAGGCGTTCTCGGCAGCCCATCATGCGCCTCATACACACGAATAAGCTCCGTCGCCTCCATACCTCCCATATACGGCATCGACACATCCATCTACACCAAAAGTCAACACACCACCATAAACGCAGTACAGACATCACTCACAAGGATAATATCAAACGGATGCCCCTCCGCAATCCGCTGCTTAAACGCATCAACCGCCAACGCGCCATTCTCCGCAATCTCGACCTGGTGCCCATACTTGTTCAGGATCTGCACGGCCAGCTTCTGGTTCACGACGTTGTCCTCCGCGAGGAGGACGTCGTACCGCACGCCCGTGGGCGCCGCAACGGGGCCGACCGCGTTGGACTCGAAGGCAGCGACGAGCCCGGATGCTAAGTCCTGTGGCGAGAGCGGCGTGTTGATATGTGCGCAGATGCTGTTGTCGAGACACCATTTCACTGAACGCAAACACAAAACCAATCAGCGACGTGCATAGAGGTAGAGGTAGTGTGTATGGGCACTCACGGTTAATCCCCTTCTGCATCTCAGCCTGCGGCGTCTGAGTGAGCAAGTCAGCATCCCAGCTCTTCACTTAAAGAAAAGAAAAAGAACTCACTAAAGACAAAAGCACAATCGGTATATATCTCAAATGCTCCAGCTCCCTCACAGGGCCCACCATCGACGGCACATCCAGAAGAATCGTATCCACCTGCGGACACTTATCCTTATTCGACACCTCAATCACATCATGCACTACATGCGCCTTTAATCCCATCGTCTCAATCAACCGTGCAACATGATCGCCCTTCCTCAGATAATCAATGTATAAAATCGTCCGCGTCATGAACGGCGCCATCTTCTGCAGGACGACTTCGAGCGGCGGCGAGCTGATTTGCGACGTGATCGTGAAGAAGAACTTCGAGCCCTTCCCGACTTCGGATTCGACCCACATTTGGCCGTTCATGAGTGAGACGAGGCGCTTGGAGATTGAGAGTCCAAGACCTGTGCCGCCGTATTCCTAAACACCCATCATAATCAGCACCACACCCAAAGACCAAAGACGTATGAGAAAGAGAGAGAACCCACCCTAGTAGTCGACCCATCCGCCTGACAGAACGTATCGAAAATCAAATTCAGCTTATCCTTCGCAATGCCAATTCCGGTATCAGAAACACAAAACTCCAGCGTCACGCTCTCGTCGTCCAACGCCAACAATCTACAGCTCAGCGCAACGAGGCCCCTCTTCGACACCTTCGACGGCGTGAACTTGATCGCGTTTCCAACTAGGTTCGTTATGACCTGCCTGAGCCTTAACGCGTCTCCGATGAGCTGGTCCGGGATCTGCGGGTCGATGTCGTACGTGAGGTCGAGGTTGTTTTGGTCGGCGCGCACAACGAGCGTCTTGAGGATTCCGAAGACGGTGACGCGGAGGGAGTAGGAGACTTGTTCCATTGTCATGCGGCCGGCTTCGACTGGGGGGTGGGATTGGGCGTTAGCGAGGGATGCTGGGTGCGATGGGGAGACATACTCTTGGAGATATCAAGGATATCATCAATAATAAGCAACAACGACCTCGCCAGACTATGCACGAGGAGCAAACTCTCCCGCTGCGACCTATTAAGATCCCCATCCAGCGTCAACTCCGTCATTCCAATAATCCCATTCATCGGTGTCCTGTCAAAAACACAAAATCAATACCAGTCCTAATCTCCACAAAAGCAAGGGGGATAAAGAGAGCTCGGAGAGCGAAGAAAAGCGCGAGGTGAAAACCAAGAATAAAAGAAAAAGACCCACCGAATCTCATGCGACATATTCGCCAAAAACTCACTCTTACTCCGATTAGCCAACTCCGCCGCCTCTCTCGCCGCCGTGTTCTTCTGGATCGCCTCCCTCAAATTAAACACCATCTGATTAATCTGCGTCTTCAGCGAGTCCATCTCCCCGCTCGCCTCCACCGTGATGAATCGCGTAAAGTCGCCGTCCATTGCTGCGGCTGAAATCTGGGCGAACCCACGCACTTGGGTCGTGAGGTTGTGCGCCATCTTGTTTACTGATAGCCTGTTAACGTATCCCACACACACTGTCAATAACGGGGAAAAGGAAAGAGGGGAGAAAGGAGACTCACGTGATCTCCTTCCAAGTCCCCTGCACCCTCCCTACATCCGCCTGCACACCCAGCTTCCCCTCCGTGCCCACCTCCCTAGCAACCTTCTTCACCTGCTCCGCAAAGAACGCCAGTTGGTCCACCATGTCGTTTATCGTGTTCACCAGGTCTAGGATCTCGCCTGAGACGGACACCCCGACTACTTTCTTTGTGAGGTCGCCTTGCGCGACGGCTGTGGTGGCTTGGGCGATCCCGCGCACTTGGAGGGTTAGCTGCAGCGGTATATTAGCATGTGCAAGGGAGCATGTTATTACGAACGGATGGGAGATGGGGATAGGAATAAAGGAAAGTAAGAGGAGAAAAACATACATTCGTAGCCATAACATTCACATTATCCGTCAACACCTTCCACGTGCCGCCCACATTGGGAACCGACGCCTGCGCGCCGAGCCGTCCCTCTGTCCCGACCTCGCGCGCGACACGGGTCACCTCGTCCGCGAAGAGGGAGAGGGATTCGGTCATGCCGTTTACGGTTTCCTGGAAATGACATGATGGTGAGTATGAGCTTATGCAGGGAAGTGGGATGGGATGGATGGAAGGGTAGGTAATGAAAGAAGTGGGAGGGAAGGTGGGATAGGGAAGATTATGAGAGAGGAACGCGCACCTTAAGCTCCAAAATCTCGCCCCTCACATCGACCTCAATCTTCTTCGTCAAATCGCCCTGCGCGACCGCCTTCGTCACCTCCGCAATAGACCTCACTTGGTTTGTCAGGTTCATCGCCATCAGGTTCACGTTGTCAGTCAGGATCTACCCCAAAACGCAAACTCGTCAACAACCCAAACCGCAAAAGTCAAAGAGAGAGATTCAACACACCTTCCACGTCCCCTCCACATCCGCCACCACCGCCTGCCCGCCCAGTATCCCCTCCGTCCCCACCTCCAAGCTCACCCGCGTCACCTCCTGTGCCAGGGTAGCCAGCTGCCTCACCATCGAATTGACCGTCAACTTCAAGTCCAGCATCTCCCCCTGCACGTCCACATTCACCGTCTTCGTCAGATCGCCCTGCGCCACCGCCTTCGTCACCTCCGCGATGCTCCGTACCTGGTTGGTAAGGTTCGTCGCCATGTTGTTTACATTTCGAGTGAGGTCGGCCCATGTGCCCTGCACGTCTGCGACGACGGCTTGGCCGCCGAGTATTCCTTCGGTTCCTACTTCGAGGGCTACCCGCGTTACTTCGGAGGCAAAGGTGGAGAGTTGGTCGACCATTTTATTGACGGTGTCTTTGAGAGTGGCCATTTCGCCTTCCACCTACATATCACAACAATGCACACAACATTATATAATTCAATGAAAATGGAAAAGGAGGAAAACATCAATAAAACGTAATGAAGAAATGGGGAAAAACGACTCACTTGAATCCCCACCTTCTGCGTCAAATCCCCCTGCGCCACCGCCGTCGTCACAACCGCAATACTCCGCACCTGATTCGTCAAATTACTGCACATTTGATTCACATTATACGTCAACTCCCGCCACACGCCCTCCACGCCCGGTACCTCTGCCATCCCCCCCAGTTTGCCCTGCGACCCGACCTCCAGCGTTACCCGTGTCACCTCCGCCGCCAATGTCCGTAGTTGTAGTACCATGCCGTTTACCGTGGTTTTGAGATCGAGGATCTCGCCGTTTGCTTCGACTTCGATTTGCTTGGAGAGGTCGCCCCGCGCGACGGCCTTGGTGACGGCGGCGATGGAGCGAACTTGGTTGGTGAGGTTAGCGGCGAGGACGTTTACGACGTTGGTGAGTTCGCGCCAGGTGCCGTCGACGTCGAGCACTACGGCTTGACCGCCGAGTTTACTAGAAAACGTTAAGATGGTGTTTTATTTAATATACGAATGCGTGGGCTCACCCCTCCGAACCGACTTCCTGCGATACACGAGTGACTTCCTTTGCGAATTGGGCGAGCTTGTCGACCATGGTGTTGATGACATCTTTCAATTGGACCATGACGGAGCCTTGGACGGGGACGGTGATCTTCTGTGAGAGGTCTCCTAATGCGACGGCCTGCAAACGTCATTAACACAAAACCTCAGAAGGATATGCTAACGCCGCACCTTGCAAACCCGCGCAACATCCTGGACCTGCGCCTTCAAAAGCTTCAATTCCTCCACTGCGCTCATCCCGCTCTCAAACGCCGCAGCCGTCAGCGGCCCAGGCGGAATAACAAGCGGACTGCCATCCGGACTGACATAGCCTTCTCCATTGCCAAATGTAAAGCCGTTATTGGTCGTGTGCGCGACGGAGCGGCCGCACGTGGGGCAGTAGTACTCAGGGCAGTCGACGGAGGTGGCCGGAGCAGATAACGAGGAGGCGATAATGGTGGTGGTGTCGATGATGGGGGGGAGGTCGTCGAGGCAGATCGTCATAGGCGAGGCCTTTTGGTCTGTCGAGGCGGAGGGCGCGGGCGTCGGGGCGTGCGAGAGCGGGAGCGTGGCTTCGACGACCATGAGGCTGGAGTCGGTGCCGTTCTTTACGATGCCGTTTGGGTGGGTGTGGTTGTGCGGATGGTGGTACTCGTCCGGGCTGGAGAGGCTCCCATTGCTGCCAGAGATGCTCGATATCGAGCTCGTGGTCGACGACGGCGAACTAGAGAGCGAAAGTTCGCCGCTGCTTCTGCGCTTCTTGCTCTCCGGGCCTCCCTTATCGCTTGCCTGGATGCAGGAGAGCTGTCCCTCCGCGGTGTGCATCCGCCGTCCGAGGCTCACAAGGCTGCGTTCAATGGCATCCGTCTGCCAGTCGCGGGGGCCGTCGTACTTCGGGGGCGGGCTCGCAGTCGCAGTGGGCCCGAGTTCATAGAGGGATAATAGCGCAACGAGGTGCGACAGGAACGGGTGGTGCGACGACATCGTGCGGGGCGTCGTCCCGGTTAATTGCGTGAACAGGAGAATCGGGGTGGGTGTCGTAGGGTGCGACGAAGAAAAGGGCTTTGCGAACGTCGACGACGACGACGGCGAGAATGTCACTCACTGCGCTGCGAGCCGCTGCCCATCATTCAGGCTCCGCGCGGTCCTGAGTGTCGGCATGCGCTTGCCGGCTGTCGGGCTTCCAACCTGCAACTCAGCAGCTATATGCAGTGGGATGTAATCCTAATTGATTAGGCTAGGAATAGCTCCTAAATGCCCCATCACGCTCCTCATCTTTTTTTCGCCTCTAGCTTCATCGTACACCCCGAGAAACGAGGGTCGAGGAGCACTGGGGTGGTTACCGGGGTCCTCCCGATGTGCATGCCAAAAGCCACGCGCACCTGACCAAGCAAGCTGCATTCCAGCATTCTAACGCCGCCAGTTTTTTTAATCTCATTCAGCCTGGCCTTTCTTATAGGTCCTCTGCTGCTGTTGGCTCACAAACATATGGATGGATATGGACACCCCAGGAGTGGCTCCATCTCTAAATAACTCACTGGCCTCGTGTTTATGCCTATTTTGGTTTAATTTAAGTCTTCCTTCGAGCCAGATATGCAAGCTTGTAAGACTTCTCTGGTCTGCGAATGTACGTACTTTCAACTTTATTCCTTATTTCATTTTTTGCCTCCTCAGTCCAACCCTCGACTCAGATATATGCCACCTATTGGATATCCAACGTTATCGTTATATCCCCCACCTTCTTAGCCTCTCCTTGGCACCCCACCTCCCCACTCCCATTTCCAAATAACAAATCTCCGCCACATTGCGCTCATCTTCTCTGCGATCTGCGAGTCCTGCAACGCAACACATCTTCCTTCCTGCAGGGCCCTCCCATCTTCTAAATCCAACTCCAGATCCGCCTCCGCCTCCAAGAAAATTAAATTAAATCACGGCTTAACCGATTTTCCATTTCCACGACATCATGTCGTCATCACGGTCTTAACGGACCAGGCCCTGACGGACAGCTTTGCCCGTGCAGGCCTGGTAGGGGATAGGCTGATTCAACGGACAGGACAGCTTTGCAGGCAACCCTGGCAGGCGTACGTCATTGCTGTCCACCACATGCCGATCAATGCAGGTATTGGGGACGCGTGATTGGACTTGTGGACTGAGTTCGGTGATCTGGATCCTGACAAATGCTCCTGTCAATGCAATGCATCTAGATCCGATTTCGCGACTTCTCAAAACGTCTCCTTGATGCGGTATTAGTGGTATGTACGCTCTCACACGTACGTACGTTCTTCTACTTATTTTTATTTATTTATCCACTGTTATCTCAGCAACGTCTTTTTTCTGGCAATATCATATTTACCCGGTATATTGGAGCTTTATCCACCGAGAAAAACGCGTGCCAATAATCATTAATTCTAAAGAAATAAATAACATCAGGCTTCTATCTTGACGATATCGATCCATCCTTAAATCGGATGTGCGCACAACCCTTCAAATGACATCGTACACGTTATTCTTTGGTTATTCTCAACGATTTTATCGCGGCTAGTGCAGGTTCTATAATCTATCTATCCAAAGACGAAATCCTTCCGAGGTCTGAGGTATGACCTAGTTATCATACTAATAAGACAGGCTCCTCTTCAAACCTACCATACATACTGATGGCGCAGATAATTCAGTATACTCTGTCTCTTCAGCCCATCGCCCCGATTTCGGAACATTCCACAGTCCACGAGTAATCCGAACACTGATGGGATATACCGATACACCTGCAATTCGCCCATGTGCATGAGGCGCGAATATCAGTATGATCAATTACTCGTATCTTCGTTGATCACAGTTCCAAGAATTATGGCACGCACAATGCAAAATATTAGAGTCGTTTAAACCCTTGGTTATAACTAAAAGATCACGATATTACATTCAAGCAATGGCGGGCCCATATCAAACACCACAGCCCGAGGTGCTGTCTTACTTTAGCCCTGAAGAAATAAGACGATTCAGTTTCTCCACAGAAGCTATTGATACTACACACAGTTAGGCTCTAGTCAGCTGCTGTGGAAATATCAATGAACTCTTGATAACCCTCCCCCTTGCCACTGTCAAATCCACCTATACCGCCGATTCGTACAACTCGAATGTCTCCAATATGCGGTGTCGTCGCAACTTAAGAGTCGCACCAGCCACCGCACTCATCATGATGCAAGTCCCATGACCTTTCCCCGTGAAAACAATCCACAGAATCAATAAGCGATGCAGATATTTCTCCTCGAATTGCGCGTCTTCCCCTTCCCCGCAACGTACTCCAGGTGGAACCCATACCGACTCGGAGAATCCCGACTCGAAAACATATCATCTGTCGTAAAATCGATCGCTGAGGATCTATACGGGAAGCATAATGACGCGGGTATCGTTCAATGAGGGCTTATTCACTTCAGCCCAGCTTTGAAACGTCGTTCCTCCCCGGTGACACTGAGTCGAGCGTCCGTAACCTTCAAGATACCCGTCGTCCAACCTGCCACATTGGAAACACATATCACAGTGCTCCGAGACGCTGATCCTCTTCTGATGATTTTCGGCTGAATCCCAATTCCACCTCATGATAATGTTATGTGATTCCCTAGAGATCATTAAATAGCTATTTTATTTATATGCAAGTACGTATTTCCATTGAATAGAATTGATATGCCCGGTGCCGTAGCAAACCCCACAGGTCTGTCTTACTTTAGTCCTGAAGATTCAGATTGACTGGCAGCGCTATACTGTCTCTTCGTCGCCTCAATTATGGAATGGAATCGATTCGGAAACATTCCGCCGTCTACTAAGAGTAATCCGAATACACTGATGCGATATATTACTCATATCTTCGTTAACCACGGTTCCAAGCATGAAAGGTCTATCACAAATGAATACGCATACGTATGGAAAATATCCGACTCGTTTAAACCATGCCAGCGGGCTACAACTAAAATATTACATTACGCTCCAAGGATGGCGGGACCGTAGCAAACCCCACAAGTACTACATTTAAGCGATGCTGTCCTACTTCGTCTCTGAAGAAAATACCACTAAACGGTCAGTTACCTTGATGGTTTCTTCATTTGAATGAATCGAAACTTACTAGGAATCACTACTTGGGGCGATTGAGGTGGATCACTTTCTTGGTATAACTATAACGCTTCTTGGAGTCCGGGTTAGTTCCGTACATGACCTAGCAGGCCATTGTAATCGGCTGTCCGGAGCCAAGGAGTCATCCGTACCCCAAATGGATTTAAATTCAACTATAGTATGTTCTGCGCAACATAATCAGTAGTTATAACAATAATGACACCGCTGGCAGATAAGTACGTGCAACGACTTCCATGGATCTATCGGAGGCTGGAGTATTACCCAACACCTCGTGGTGCAGTCGAGTTGGCAAGTTCATTATTCCTACCTCGATATCCTACTGAAGCACCTTTATCTCAGAAATATTTCTCGAGCAGAATGATGCGGAATGGAAGAGGAGACCGAGGGCCAAAAGAACGAGAGCACACGGTGGGTGAACAGTGGATATTGGACTGGCTGAAGGGTACGTTTTACATATCAAGATTCGACATTAGCCTCTCAAGTTTCCGTTCCACAGCTATGTCAATCTCGAACCTGATGGCATACTAAGCCCTACTACTCAGTAGAGGATTTTCCGGGTGATCCTTGCATTTAAATGATACCTAACTCACGAAAGGTGAGCTCGTTGAGATTTTTTATGCTCAGCTCTCATGTCGTCCATAGACAAGCAATTGTTCCGCTAATTTACCGGCCTCGATGATGTCTTTCAGCAGTGAATAGAAATAAAATAGAGATAATAGTAATTAATAGGTATTGCCACAATTATAATAGTACTACTTGAGTTTCAATATTAGTCGATCCATACCACACAGGATAGTGTAGGGTTCACAAAGGGAGTACAATAACAACGATAACATCCTTCTCTAGCGACTTCGTTAAAACTCGTTACTAAGGAGGCGGTGATACCCAAATCCGCCAGGCCGCTAATAAAGTGCTAGTCCCTCATTCCATTAGCGCCAACCATTTTCTGGACGGCCGTTCCTTTGTTACCTCCTACCTGTCCGGAGTAATTGCAGGGCTCAGTGACTCAGACCGGTGAGATTCAGACAAGGGATCCTTGCACCTAGGGCACTTATTCCTTACTTTGCAGGATCTGTGCCTGTGACTTAGTTATAACGGGCAAAGTATACTGAGGCCCATTTTCTCATCAAATATTCTCATTCATATCAGGGTCTGGACGGGGGGAGGGGGGCTGCAACCGTGCTACGACTAGGACTCAGCACCGTACCCGTATACACCGTATAGGCTTACGGCACCGTAATAGGGGTGTCGTACACGTACCGTCGAAGATTTTCGTCGACTCTACCGTATTACGGGACGGGTAAATTACTGGCCGTATCTCCCGTATAAAATACGGCCGTATACGGACGTAAATACGGAGTTTACGGGATTTGGAATTGACGGCGGCTGTTATCAAGTCTGTCATCAATGATCATCACCAAGACCGTCCTTAGCACTATCACAGTTGATCGCTGGGTTCTTTCGTCTCTTGCAACTCGATCGCAG
>KN837127.1:17942-48010 GCA_000827215.1 Sphaerobolus stellatus SS14 | reverse complement strand
TGTATTGGTGACCGTAACTGTGGTGGTCTTGCTCTTGGAAGTGTTCGGAGCCCAAGACTTATTGCTTTTAGAGCCACTGTTGTTGCTACTATTAGCGTTATTGCTAGAGGTAGACGTACTTGTAGTCGTCGGTCCCCGACGAGCCTTGCGTCTACTCTCCTCACGACGTGTTTGCTAATAACGCTGATCAATCTGTATCACAGCTTGACGGAGCGACTCATAAGTCTTAGGTTTTGGCCAAATTTTAGCCTAATCGTCCAGAATACGATCGGGGAGCGCATTTTTGACCATGCGGTAATACCCCCTATTGTTGTATTGTGTCCTTGCCTTATACTTGGTAAAGGCAATGAAGTACTTGGTCGCCCGATGGTTAGTACCCATCTTGAGGTCTTCCAAGTCTTCTTTGGCATCCTCCTCCATGTCTACAGGTCCAAAGTGTTCTTGGAGCTCATAGACAAACTCCTCCCGATACAATAAGTATAAGGGAGTCACTTCCCGAGAAGGATAATCAACCATTACAGTTGGTTCGAAATTTTCAAGGGCGGTGCCCCGAAGATAAGAGAGAGCATAATAGATCTTAGTTCTATTACCTTTAAATGTCCTTGGCTTTGATTTGAACATCAGCGCACATTGGAACAAAAAATTGGAAAGCTTCTCTGGATTAGACCCATCGAATGTGTCCGGGTCCCGAAGTTTGGTACCCTTCTTGATCCTGTCCTCATCGGAGTCAGAATCATCATCGGTGTCTGAGTGAGTACGATGTTTACGCTTCTTGCGCTTTTTTCTACGCCTATCATCATCACTAGAACTTGGGTCAGAGTCGTCACCCGAATCATCGCTGTCCGAAACACTAGGCTTCTTCTTGCGAGATTTTTTTTTCTTTTTCTTTTTCTTGGCTTTTTCGGGTTCTGAGGAAGAGTCGTCACTGCTAGGGTCACTATCGTTCGGGTCCCTCATAAGGTCACGAGCTGGTACTGCACGTTGTTTGCCTTTTTCATGGGAAGGATCTGGTACTGGTGTTGGTGTCCGAGATTGAAGTTGTTCGTTATCAATTTCTTCTTGAATACGTTCTTCTTCACTTGTATTGACTTCATGGACCGTGGCCATAGTGATAGTTGATGACATTATTGGATCTTCTACTTGCGGAGTCCGTTTCTTGCGAGGTTCTTTATCCAAAGGCTCAGCTAGTTTGCCTCTTGATTTCTCGTAACGTTCTCTGCGATCCCTAGCGGTTTCTTTGGGTGGTGGTGTGGAGGAATATCTAAAAGGAACAGGTTTTCCTGGCATGCGATTAAGAGTTCAGTCAGAAATACTGTTACGTCCTGATATCTAGGTGTCACTTCGGACTCCAGATATGATAGAACGAGTGAGTAATTCGGAGTCCGAATGATATGAACTGAAAGGACTTGGCTTCAACTTATGTGTTGCACCCTTAACCGTATGCATTGTCCTTATTTCAGAATGAAGTTCGGAAGAGCAAAGGTTCGGAGTCCGACGGTTGTCACAAACAAGTTGGTATAAGATAACTCAGAGACCGAGTATAGCAGAACGGATAAGAAGTAGACAGACAGACGGAGGCCGGAACGAGTTAGCAGAATAATGAAGTAGATTTCTGACTGTCAAACCATAATACAATTGGGACTATTTATACTAAATGGAGTCCGAGGATAAATGGGGAAATAGTCAGGGTCACGGAGATGGAACAGATAAAGGAGAAATACAAATGAGTGTGGTTGGCTGGCGATAACATAAATCGGAGGCCGATGAGAATATAACGTAAAAGTCATGTGGAACATAAACACATGAAATCATAAATGATGCTTGGCATCAATGAGAGATAAGCGAGATAAGAAAAACGGAGATCCGAAGATAAAGAATGAACGATAAGAATGAAAGTAAAGTCGGAGGTCCAACATCAAATAGAATGTGAACAGAAACATGAGACTAAGACCGAAATCAAAGATGAATAAAATAACGGAGTCCGAAGGAAATCAAAGATGAATAACATATCGGGGTCTGAGGTGGATATCGGGATCAGGTCTTGACAGTTGACTCAATCTTTGTTTTCCAACCGGATTTCTCTTATCTTTCTTATCTGTCTTATCTTTTGCACCATGTGCTCATTTCTTGCTTGTGACTCAGCTGATGTATTTGACCCTTCATCATTTACATTATTTTCTCACCGACTCCGCATGGTGTATTATCACACCATCATACGCCAATTATGTTTTTATGATTCATAACAGAGAGGATGTAACAGATATAGTCTGTTATATTATTATTATATGTATTCTATTATTTACATTTATGCAGTATATACTTAGTGTGGACACCATAAGTGTTCACAACAGCCTGTATTTAGCATGCCGGCACATTAGGCGCCGGCATATATCTTTTTACTTCACACTGTGTACTACCTACTCACTATATAAGAGTTCAGTTAGTCGTGTGTGATCTGAAATATGAACAAAGTGTTATAGTGCGGGACCTTTACAGGTATTATGTGTGGAATTGAGACACATGGTATCTCCAAATTCAACAATTAACTGTGAGGAGAGTATTATTAATAAATTCTATTCAGCTGTGGAATATAACACACCATTTTCTGTCATGATGAACATAGCATAATGCTGAAGCTGTTACATTGTTCTTCACCAGGAGTTTTTTTCATAGACAGTGCTCCATCCCTTTTCAGTTAATTTCTGCATCCAGAGATGAATGCTTGTGTCCGGATTTTCATCCAAAAAGGTATCAGCAAATTGTTTCCTCCGAGTCACATTATATATACAGTCACTCAAAAAACTGTCCACATGTTTGCTTGTTTCAAAGACCTAGAGTACACATATTTGGCACGATGCAGGAAAGTGGCTTTTTATTGTTACTGCAGCTGTGGATTGGTGGGTTAATTCAAATCTGCTATGGAAGTGTCCAAAATATAATTTTCTTAGCAGACTGGACATGCTATTGCCTCTGTTCCATCACAACGTTTGTGATTTACACTTAAGTGGGCATGTTATCCATACAGGTAAATCATCCATGGAAGTTGTGGTCAAAGTAGAGTTATTAGGAGGAAAAGAGGAGACGGTTTTATTGGGTGAAAATAATCAAATGCATCCCCATGTCAGGAAAGTTGGCAAAAACTGGTGCTTAGTGGTTCCATAAAAATATTTGGTCATTCCCATATAACCACACAGGGCTATCTCACTTTCTTTTAGGAACCTGGTTTATATCATCTGTAACCCTTTCCTGACAAATGCCTGGAGCCGCCTACACAGTCTGCCTCGAGATTATGCCCATGCAAATTTTGCTAGGAATATGTACATAAACTAGGATCACTAGCATAGTCGTTCATAGCTCACTATAGTTGATATAGCTGACCCTAGCTTGACCAACTTTCCTGATGCACTGAAGCTGTCATTTTAAATGATTTCTTTTTTACTCCAGGGCGATTCTCGATGGTTTGCCGGGATGCTTTTACCCAGAAGGCACGTCCAGTCCCATAATTAAAGCTGTCAACAACAAGCGTTATTCGATATGGGTGCCGATATGGAACCACATCTTTATCATGAGAAAAACGAGTATTTTAATTCCAATAAGCCCATAAGGAAAGAAGAGGAATTCTTGCTCTCAGATCGCTAGACCGTGTTTCCCCATCAAAAGAAGAAGCAGGAGAATTACATCAGTTATATCTCAACTATGGCGAAAATAGCAAGCGCAATTACCATACGGAAAGAGTCTGGATGGAAGATACCTCGTTGGAGAATTGTATTCTCATGTTCCCTCAAGAACGAAAGTGTGCTTGACCGACCTATCATCCGATAAACATTAATGTATTTAAATAATTAGCGTGCATTCGAAAATATTGGGAGGTAAATATAGGAGCAAGTGGCTATGAAAGTCGTACTAATAAATGGTAGGCTATCAAATGCGTCTGGCTTATGAGATATCCTTTTCATTTACTGTTATAAGGAGTTTACTGATTAGATTATTTCCAGCTTGGATTTACAACTGCAACATTATTCGGCCATCATGTCCGTTTTCTCTCCCTGGATGGTTTATCCTTCAGTAACTCGGTACCAATTGGATCCATCCTAAGGTTGCGATCCAAGGTTGCTTTGACTGCGTTTAGCGAGAAATATCCGGCATTAGTGGTATGTTGTTTATATTTATATTAATCTTCTACTTAATGTTACTCATCCATACATTCTAGCATACAATTGTTGAAGCAAATATTGTAGATCTTGCGACAGGGAAGGAACTTACAACGAATGATTTCAAGTTTACTTGGTGTGACGATGATGGTGAACCTTTGGCTCGTCGAGTAGTACCGAAAACGTATCAAGGTAACTGTTATCCATTGACATTATTTAATCATGTGTTCTAACGGATTCCTGGAGATGCTATGGAATGGATAGAAGCAAAGCGAGCGGTGGATACGGGAGACGAAATTCGTAGGATCAAAGAATTGAAGGCCAAATTAATTAATAAGGACCCTAGCCTATGACTATGCGTAATTATTGGATACAAAGAATTGCACGTGAACACACAAACATTATACCAAAGATATCCGCTCGGCAGTGATCGGTGTAACAGTGTAATCATAGAAAACAGAGATGTCAAAGTATTTTCAAGTATTTCTAGTGGTATTTCATTCACTGCTAATAGTGGGCATAAGTAACTGAACCATAGATTCACCTACAATCCTTTATTTCGAAATGCGAGCCACCTGTTACCTAGTATTCCAATAATTCTTGATGTCTGGGCTATTGGGAAATGAGGGCCAGGAACCCCCATTGGTTAACTGTTTTAATTGCTCCGAGTTCCTGCAGTTTCGGGAGTCCCCATTTAGTCTACATAGACACTAGAAAATGATCCGTCACCATCTCTATCAGTACGTATGGAGCTTGCGCTTCCGTGAATTTACGGGCCAAGAAATAGGATACAGAAGCAATTGATGTTTCATTATTTACCTGGTTTCGAAATTGCTTTTCGCGACAGGGAATTTAAACTAAACTCTACAACTTAGAAAGTTATGGCGTCCTAAAAGGACAGGCCACTAGAGTCTTCCCTTCTTCCAGTCTTGGCTCCCCGAATTATGACAGTTTAAAGCCTTGGCAACATTCAAGTTAGTTGCCAAATACATTAGATCATAATAGATTTCTCCTCCATTCGTTGCTAAGTCTTTCGTATTTCCCCCTATAAGTGCATAGTACTACTGCAGTTGTAGTAGAATATACGAGCTTTCATCATCGTATGATATTTGTTATATATGCGTTTGGTACATTACTACAAGCTGGCATTTATCTTCCTGCTGATTTTAAACAGCTACAAAGTCACCATTTATTGATCCGTTCTTAGGGATCCAAAATGCAAATTCGCTAGCATTCGGCTCCTATTCAGAGGCTTGAAGGGTTGTACTACCCTGCGCTGTTCTCCTTGGAACTTTGGAAGTCGCAACGTCCGATGCATTACATTCGTATACTCTATACTTAAAATAGAGTGACACTCCCGTATTTAAATTATATTCTGTACATAATACCTTTTACAGCATCCGGCTGCTTTATAGCTATAATAGGGGTAGTACCTTACTTTTGCTGGTTGTCTTTTGGAGTAGTCCAGAAAAGAGTCCACGGGACATTGCCATGTTATGCACATATTTTGTATGCACTGTCCAGCGACATCTAACAGAAAGTTCCCTGATTATTAATTATCTGGGGGAATCCTAATTACCTCATATATGGTACTAACTGATATTAAAACATACATTTACTACCCTGATCATAGAAAACAGACTGCTATTTCATAGTGGAGATCTCCGAGGTTCCTTCGGATCATCATCATCTTGATAATGAGTGGAGAACATAATTGAAATGCCTCACCTCTCCGATCTTTGTTGACCCTGAATTCGAAAAAAGACGATGACTAATGATGACCGCTAGTCTTTCGAAGTAATAGCTGAGGGAGATCTCCGGTTCCATGTATGCTACACGTTGAGTGCTCATTGAAAATAATCTTTGAGAATGTGTTATCAATGGTGCCAAACGACCAATGTATTAGATCCAAAGCTACGCTGAATGAACATGGAAGTCCAAGCCCAAAATAATGAAGAAACGACACAATTTACAGCTGTTTCGGGGGGGGGGTTGAATACAGGAGGTTGTTGCCCGGCATTGAAAACCTAAGGCTACAAATTTACTAAGCTTAATTCTATCTAGTTGTGGATATACCAGGCAATGATTTCGAGGTGCCGTTTTTGCGAATATCACATGATCGAGAGAACCGCCATCGGTACCCGAAACAACTGTAAACTATCTCTTCATCTTAGAAAATCTCCCGCCGTCTGGACATTATAGTGGATCGTTGTTTGGGATTGCATTCTCTGTGTTTCTCATAACGGGGTATGAATCTTCAGTAATAGTAATGGTGGTCAAACGTTTGGTCTTAGCCACCCTCTTCCGTACATGTAGGATGAGACGACCCCCAATCGTAGACGGGATACCAAGTACCCATCTGAAGAAAGGTCTTTAGACTATGCGTTTAAATAGTTGGATAGGAATGCCTACGCGATGAATAGAGAACTTAGGTTGGGAGGTGCAAATCTTGACATTAATATATTGATGATAAGAACCGCTAACACTCTAAGTCGTGTATGAGTGCAGAGGGATTGCAGACAAGTAAAGAGATCTCACGAGAAATAATAGTATAAGCTACAAAGCCAAGATCAGCGACTTCAGGTTTGCATTTGTCAAGAATGCTCCATACCTATCACGAAAAATTACGCGAAGTAAAGGCCGGCGTGAAGACTCGATAAAGAGCTCAAAGGCCTTATAGATGGTTAAGGAGCAGAGAATGATCTCGTAGACGATACCCGGCAGCCATGAAAGTGTTCCTTGGAGAGACGCCACGCCCGTGCCGACGTGGGTTCCATAGCAACCGAGCTTAAGATTTGGTAGCATAACTGTACTAGTGCTTTTAACAGCTGTTAAGATTCAGTAAACAGAGCCACAATGAAAGTGAAACCTTTACATGTAACGTTTCTTTTATATAAAAGTAGATACGTGGTAAGCTGTCCAAGTACACACGCTACGATCATGAATATTAAAACTCTCTTGTTTTTGCTATAGATGGCATATATCTTGAGCGATGAAATTCGGATTGTTAGCAAGGTCTGCAAAGTCGAGATTTAGAAACTGACTTGGATTTGCAAGATGACTTGACAGAGAAAGTTTGAGAGCTATATATTGTATATTAAGAGGGAAATTACCTTCTACCGCCAAGATAATAAATAAAGACCTTGCTGGGTATTCAATATTAGTGGCTCAGTATGTTTTGGGATGTGATCTTACGAGGCGGCGGACCAATTGAAAAACACAAGACAACTGACGAGGCATGTTCAATCAATGCCCAATAAATCATAATAACTCACAACTGTGGGTATTCAAATCAGCTCGACCTCTTAAAAAGATATAATCAACTCACTTTGATGGGTAACGGTTTGTCAGTAAACGCGACTTCAATGTAAAGAGTTGAGTCAAACGTAACACCGAAAGGAACTGGATGCCTACCAAAAAGTTCAAAGATAAAATTCATCAAAGGAAAATAACGATTCTTCTGCTCTCTTAGTCTCTACATTTAGAGTTATCCCATGACATTTGCTTACTATGATGAAAAGAAATTTGCCGAAGGACCATGCCCGCTTCCAGATGTATTGGAACTAGAATACAGAAAAGAATCAGGAGCATGCTGAAAGTATTGCGGGAGAATACTCACTTCGTCATCCCACGTAAGCACTTTAACACCACAAGGTCAGCGGTCTGACAAATAGTCAAGAAGAAAATTTACCATAATCATATACAAGCAAAGCTCCAGCCGAGATATATGACACCCGGGCTGCAAAGGCTGAAAGTAAATAAAACATCCAGCATGAGTGATCGTATTCTTCAGTAAAAACTGACTTCACGTACCACCGAGGTAAAAGTTCTCGACGAAGTTTTCCGCGATTTGATCATACATTCTGAAGGATATAAAGAGTTATCACTGGAAGAAAGATTAAGGAGAGCGTTTGTGGTGTGGGGAGTGTGCTTTTCGGCCCCGTCTCAAACGTGATAGGATTGCAAGCCCCGTTACTTATATGTATATTAAGAACGGGGAACTCCTCACTCACCCTTAAATATCTAGCCGTTTTAAAGAATGCCGTCGCCAAATAGGTAGACCTAATCTAACCGTTTACATTCTTGTTCGGGGTTGACCCTGCATAGAAAGCCGGCCATCTGATCACTTTCCCGTCGGGATCTCTCCTGATTTCCCAAGGTTACTGAAGACAATTAAACTTTGACAAATCGCAGACAAACTGGAAGAGCCGTAAAGTAACCCAGGACAGCATTTTTCTGTCGAGTAATAGACAATTACACTTGACCTTGTCTGCTAATGCGCACCGAACTCATCCTACCATCAAAGCGGAGATACTCCGATCAGGCAAGCGTAGTAACCCTGCAACGGACTCAGTTGGAATCTGTAAATTTCTCGATTCTATCTGATCTAAAAATCAACTGAAACTTTTTCTTAACCAAAGAGTCTCAGAGAGCGTGAAATAAGGAAACACCGTTACCCCAAAGTGGCACCGTGTACCGTAGCCGGGAAGGTCGTGGATTGAAAGTCGAATTTAGCCTGTCAAGCCAAGCCCAATCACAAGACTGCCCGAAATTTTCTCGGTCTCCTCCATTAACCGTTGAAGAAATCCAGCGCACAACGTAAACGGCATCATATAGAAGTGTTAATAAAATAAAATAAGTAGTCTATTAATCCGCTTGGTCTAATTTTTCTTATGTAGAGGGTCCTCAGAAGGTTCATGTAATTGGACACGGATGTGACGCCGTACGCAATCGTCTAATCTTAAGGGTCTGTAACCTAGTGGTCCAATGGTTGGGATGCTTGTGAGTTCTCATTCTGGTCTCTTTGTTTGACTTACGATATGTCATTTTTTTTTTCTTTCTTTTCCTTTTTTTTGTCAGGGAGGGGGAAGCATGGAGGTGTATAAACTGTTCTCCATCTCTAGACCTTTGCTATCGACTCTAAAGTACTTACACTTTAATTTTGCGAGCATAAGTGTCCAAGAAACCGGGAGAGGGGGAAGTCTTGAAATTGATCTCAAACAAGGGGAGATTATTTCTTCGATTTCTCGCAGTCCTCCCCCACTTTCCCTTACAAAAAATCCCATATCTAGACTCTAGACTGAGATATACTTAGCTCAATACTACAGAACATACATAAAATAAATAAATAAATTACAGTCAGCATGTGATTTGAACCTTGTACTGCTAAAGGGAGGATCAAGAAAAAAAACCAAATCCACTGAACATTACCATTCGGCCAAAGTGGATTGAGATAGTTGTGAGTCAGGACCCCATCTGCTATACATTCTAGCGATGGTCGCCGATTCTTTCAAATAACATATATAATGAGGCAAAAGACTATTTCTCTACCGATCCTGATGCAATAGCTAAATATATAATGATGTAAAAAAATATCTCGAGTCACTGTCACGGGCAAACTGCGAGTCACAAATCCGTGATCGCAATTTAATCCACGACCCTCTCGGCAACCGTAACCGTGGCAACACTACCGGCCACTGTGTTGAGAACTTCCGAGCTACTGGGAGATCGAGGTTCGCGAACCTCCGAACCTCGAACCTCGAACCTTTGGACCTGTGGGTCCATATGGAAATTTATTGTTTTTATCACGTGATATGTCGCTCAATATTTTCAGCCATTATGTTCCGACTTCCTCGACGCCCTCTTCAGTGTTTTCCTCATTCATTCTCCCTTATTCCCTTTAATATATGAAGACTCGAATGGCTCCCCACGAATCTCTACACTATCCACATGCACGCTGATTGAATTCTGGATCGTCAACACACGATGGAAGCATTGGATACGGGGGTATTATTTTGTGTCATGGTGGAGGTATGCTAATACTGCTACTAGTCTGCTAGTGGAAAGGAGAGGGATGGGCAGGCACTGGAGGTGTTGAATAGACAGACGGCTTCATCAGCAGGTGAGCATTCATGCTAGAGATTGCAGCTTTTGACTTCCATCTTGTCTTACACTGTTGTGCCTTTGCAGAATACTGTACTAATCTGATCGATTCGAAGAGCATTTTCAGCGTGACACATTTGGACCGCCAGGCAATTCGGAAATGCGTGCTGTGATGTGTGACAAGATGCAAAAATTCGGATAAGGTACGATCCGAACGCGAGAGCTCATTTGGTCTAGCAGACATACAATTACTACCTATAGGTCCAGTAAGTACTAACCATTAATCCAGTTCCAGTACACTCATTTTTGGTAAACTGAGTATGTCCTACGGGTTTAACAAGTAGAAATATAAGTGCCGTGTCTTACGATTTTCTTTCACTGCTGCAAGATGACTGCACAGCTTCAGCAATGAGCATGCAACTCTCAGAAGAGGAAGAAAATCTAGAATTTGTTCTTGTTTATTACATCAAGGAAAAAATTATAGTATTTACATCGATTAATTGCACTTCCAAAGCCCTCCCAACCCACTTTGATGAACCGTTTGGACGATTCGAATGATACCTTCGTGATGCATGACATCAGGGTGAAAATTCGAATCAAATGGGCATGTTGTGATGCATGACATTCAAATCAATCGAATTAGTACAGTATTCTCTGTTTTTGATGTGGAAATGCAAATCTGTCCAGCCCAATTCACCTATAGTCGATCCTAGACGTTTGCTAGACTATGTACAGTAAAGATGTAAATACGATGTCATAATAAATGTTCCCAAAACATAATCCCAATTGATGTGGATCCATTTAAGTATCTTCAAAGAGAATTCAGTCCTATATGTCTTCAACTTGACAAGATAAACTTTTCACGTTGACACGAACAACGCAATGCATCATGTGACATATTCGAATTAACTAATTTTAACCAATGTCCAATGTCAAACTTCAAGTGCACTTGAACGATATAGTGCTCACTGATATGAATGGTATAAACCTCTATTATTTCTTCTCAGATATTCCAACATGTTGAGTTATGGCTGAGTTCACCTTCACGCCTCTTCGAGGCAAGTCAGCTGTCTTGATCTCACAGTATTCTATTTAATATTGATAGCCACATGGAACTAGATCAAATAAGAAGATTTTAGGAAGATTTAATCATTAAATGAGTAAAATAGATGCCACCGTATACTTCTATGAATTTTTACAATAGTAACATAGAAGCGCCTGTGGGTGTCTATCGGCCGGGGGTTCGAGGTTCAAGGTTCAGAGGTTCAGGTCCGGTGAACCCGAGCTCCCAGCAGTGCGGAACTTCTGACTGTGTTGGGCGCTTATGACAGATGGTAATAGCACCTGTGGGAAGGCTTTCAGGCTATCTGACCAAACTTCTAATATTCCTCCATTTTGTGATTTTCAGTCCCAAATATCTGGACTTCAAGCGGAGTTGGTCACTTAATATTCAGCTAACCTCGGCTAACCTCGGCTAACAGATGGCATGGCTAGCCGACAGGATTGGACACTCCTGTCGAGAATAGTATGAAATGCTAGGTGACTTTCAAAGGGATTCTCCCTTCATTTATGCACAGTTGGAAGTATTTAAGTATGTATAGTTATCAAAGATGGATATCTAGTCCATCATAAAGATAACTCGTACAATATGAAAGCTACTGTACAAACAAGTGACTATAAAATGTCACTCAATGGTCAGAATCGAGCTGAAGTCTCGATTGAGGAGGTCAATGATGAGGACAACATCCCTAATATTGTCAAAAACGACGATATAAAGGATGGCAACCTTATCCTTGTAGACATGGAGACCCCTCCTAGTCATTCTTTTCGAAACTAATGATCAAAATAATAGATGACTACGCTGATCAAAGCTACCGGAACCTATCAAGGTTATGAGTAGGGCTGTAGCCCCTACTAGTGGGATTGAAATGTTCAATCGAAAGGAAAGAAGAATTATTTCTTCTGTGTGTGTAAGCATACAGCTTACAAAAGATGACTTTACTCATCTTCACAACCAATGGAAGGAAAATTACGCTGACCTGTTTGGCGAAATACCATTGGAATTACCTCCAATGCCTGAAGTAGATCACAGGATTAAATTGATTGATCCCAATAAACAATTTAACTATCGTCTACCCAAATGTCCTTAGGCTCTATGTCCTCAGTTACATGCCAAGATAGACCGCTATCTTAAAGCCAGTTGGTGGGAACCAACCTCAGCATCACAAGCTGTCCCGATGCTGTGTATCTTCAAGAAATTGAAAGAAATACTGAGGACAGTATTTGATTTGTGTCTTCAGAACACAAATACTGAAAGGGATGTTACTCCCTTTCCAGATATGGACCTCATTCGAAATGATGTTGCACGAGTGAAATATCGCTCGAAACTCAATATGTCAGAAGCATACGAGCAAATCAGGGTTGTCCCTGAAGACATCACTAAAACTACCTTTTCAATGATTTATGGCATGTTCAAGAGTCAAGTGATGCAACAAGGAGACTGTAATGCTCCTTCCACATTTCAGCAGCTGATGACCGCTATATTTAGGCCACATATTGGCCTATTCGCCCATGTTTACTTGGACGACATATTCATATTCTTGAATACGATCGAGGATCACGAGGAACACCTTGGAAAGGTCTTCATGACCCTGAGAGAATTGCAACTGTTTCTCTCCCCAAGTAAAGCCAACCTTTACTCAGAGTGTATGGACTGCTTAGGCCATATCATTGACGACAAGGGTATCCATGCAGACATGGATAAAATGCGAGTAGTCCGTGAATGGTACACTCCGAGGACGTATAAAGACGTCCAATGTCTCCTGGGTTTAGTCCAGTATCTGGCACAATTCATGCCAGATATATCTGCATATAGCACACCGCTTTCGGCTGCTGCCCGAAATAACAGGAAATTCCTGTGGACTCCTCTATACAAGAAGTGCTTCCAGCAGATAAAGCTGCTGGCATGTAGATTGCCTATACTTAAACCGATCAATCCTGCTTTGGATGAACCCATATGGGTTATTACTGATGGATGTCAGCCAGGAGTTGGTGCCATGTACAGCCAAGGCAAAGACTGGGAGACTTGTCGCCCAGCTGGCTTCCTATCCAGGAAGTTCAATACGGCACAGCATAACTATACTGTGCCTGAGCAAGAAGCTCTTGCCACCACTGAGGCTCTTGCCAAATGGCAAGATAAACTATTAGGACGAAAGTTTGTCCTCATGACAGACAATGCTGGTCTGTCCTATTTCCAAACTGCACCACAGTTATCGCCATGTCAAGTGCGATGGATGCAGTTCCTGTCTCGTTTTAATTACGAAACATTACACGTTCCTGGGGAATGCAATCGAGTAGCTGATGCATTATCACGCTACCATGAATTTGATCTGTTAACAGATCAGTGCGACAAACAAGACTTCGTGATATGGATCAAAAACTCGATCCAGAGGGAGATACACTCCCAATAGAACGTGCAGTGCAAATCCACACGAATGCACTGAGACTGTCGCAGCGCCTCCAGGAAATCCAAGAAGATAGGATCCTGGAAGCAAATGCGATGAACCCAAATTCATCTATGCCGGATCAGTGCGACGAACAAGACTTCGTTGATATGGATCGAAAACTCGATCCAGAGGGAGATACACTCCCAATAGAACGTGCGGTGCAAATCTGCACGAATGCACTGAGGCGATCCCAGCACCTCCAGGAGATCCAAGAAGATAGGATCCTGGAAGCAAATGCGATGAACCCAACTTCATCCGTGCCGGAAGCCATTGCGCTTCCTGAGACAGAGGACAATGATGATGTCCTCACAATAGAGTCTGGCGTTGAAAGCAAAAGTCGAAATGATATCGACTTAAAGCAGGTATTCATACCTGCATATACCAACGATACTCTCTGTGCAAGAGTACTTCTGGATGTGAAGGCACATCCGTGATTTGCGCTAAAGGACGAACTCCTTTGGACTAAGAACAGCCTTGGTCATTCAGTTGTATGCATCCCGAGGAACGCTATTTGGAGGGGAAGGAAGATTAGTGAAGTACTGATCGACCAAGCCCACCAAATAATAGGACATTTCGGTCCATTCAAAACCTTGAAATATATTCAAGGATCCTTCTGGTGGCCGTCAATGACAGCCGATGTAGAAGCATTCTGCAGCTCCTGCAGAAGATGCCAGACAATTAAGTCTAGCAATTAGAAGCCTACTGGGCTTCTACACACACTACCAATTCCCGAACAACCTTGGGAATCCATCGGTATGGAATTTGTTGGACCACTACCCTTGTCCAATGGACATGACTATTTATTAGTCATAATAGATCATCTGACATCTCAGACATACTTGGTCCCAACAAAGACCACCGTAACAGCCAAGGAGGTAGCCTGGATCTACCTCCAAGAGGTAGTCCACATACATGGACTACCAACATCTATCTTATCCGATAGAGACTCGAAGTTTACTTCGATATTCTGGAAGGAGTTACACCGACTCCTAGGAACCAAGCTGTTGATGTCAACAGCCTTTCACCCTCAAACTGATGGTGCTACAGAACGAGCTAATTGTTCTATTGCTCAAATACTATGAGCTGTGGTCAAAGACGACCAAAAGGATTGGGCCAAAAAATGCCTGATGGTAGAATTTGCTATCAACAGTAGCACTAGTGCTACTACAGGATTCACACCATTCGAATTAATATACAGGTATATGCCCCGTATTTCAGTCAATACGACTATGACCTTGAACTACCGAGGTATTCAACAGTTCGCTGAACAAGCGAAATGGAACTTAATAGCTGCTCATGATGTGATTATTGAAAAGCATGTTGAACAGACACACTTTGCCAATAGGCATAGGAGAGAACCTCCTATATATAAAGTAGATGACCTCGTCTACTTATCCACAGCAAACTTAAGTATGCCTAAAGGACGAGCACAAAAACTCATCCCCAAATACATAGGACCCTATAAGATCATTAAGGTAGACAATAATAAGTCTACCGTTGTTCTGGAATTACCTCCAGAACTAGTGAAGTGTCGACATTCCACATGAAACTAATTCATTCTCATATTGAGTTGTACAAACTAGGTGTGAGCAACGAACAAGAATGGTTTGTTGATGAGATTATTGATCACCGATGGACCAATAACAGGAAGATTGACTTCCAAGTCAAGTGGACGCTAGGTGATGTCACTTGGGAACCGTTGCATGAATGCAACAAGCTAGAAGCTCTCGAGAGGTACCTCAAGATCCATGGTATTAATAATACCAGGCAATTGCCTCGACACCACTAATGAGGGTGTCACGATCACGTGTATTACACATGACATTCAGCCAATAACTGAACTGAGGTGCTGTGGCACCAGGCGTCTGAACAGCTTGCCGATACATGGCAAGCCAATAAAAATATTCAAACCCTGCTTCCACAAGGCATAAGTTTGCAAGACACCCTGAAGCGTCTTGGCCAGTATCCACTACAATGGATAACGAGCCCAATGCTCCCATGCAGGTGGACCCATCCACCCAACCCCTGAGTGCCCTCCAGGCATTCAAAATGGACCCATCCACTGAATGGGTCATCGAATCCATTCCAGGGTTTGTAGCAATCAAACATAAGATGGGTTGCTCCATCTGCCAAGAAGGATGTCAGCCACACTGTGGCTGAAGCCTGGCCTGAATTGGTCAGGTATCAAGACAATTACTATCGTCTACTAGAGGACTACAACATTCTCAAAGAAACAGCCCACTCGGCCGAGAAGAAGGCTGAAGAACGTAGAGCCAAGATAAATGAGCTCTACGAAAAGCTCAACACTCGTCGAGCCACTATCAAGAACCTGGGCGATCAGGTTCAATCCTTGGAGGCACAACTCCAAGAAATCAAGGGTAATTCTGAGGAATTATCCAAAAACAAGGAGCTCATCCTCCAAAACAAGCACTTTCGACAGGAGCTTGACTATTACGTTGGGAGGGCACGATATGCCCTCTACAGAAAAGACACTAACTGGGCGACCCATAATGGATATCGCATTAGCGACATCCCTGCATCTGATGACAAGGACGACGATGAAGACCTGGGAGGTCTTCCTACAAGAGCTGAGGGGATTCCTCAGGATGTGCCATCGTGTCCTCCCGCCAAACTTGCCCACCCAGTGGGCAAGTCGAACCGGAACGACACTAGGGTTGTTCATGAAGCAAGCATTCCTGCTATTGGAGGCTCTCGCCTCCCCCCAACACCAAGAAGGATCATTGCTGATCCTCCTGCCTCCATCACTGGAGTATTACCCAGGCCATTGGGTAAATCACGGGCTGAACGATGGGATCAGCCCGCACTCAGAGGCATGCCTGACTGGGTCATGGAGAGCGATGTCCATGACTCCGAGATGCGCAGGCTCTATGTCAAGGGTAGAGCCCTGCAACCTCATGAGCGGTCCTCAGACCATACTGCGGTCATATTCTGCATCGATGAGTATGCCAAGTCGCTGCCTGACCTTCCCAGGGGACTCATGGTCCGTCCAGATGACCCCGACTGGATGATAAATGTCATCCAGACATTTAATGCGAATCCCTCTGGGATTCCTCGTTACCTTCGACTAGAAGGTATACATATCAAAGTCAATGATGCCGACATCTGGTATTGGCTTAACTTGATTAAGCCCAAGTTCCGTGGTGTGGAAGCAGAAGCCCTGCTCCAATTCATATTTTCCACTATAAGACAGGCGACACCAGGATAGGGCACCTTTACGTAAGCGGGCGCTTGCACCAAATCTGGCTTTTAGAAATGTTTACCTTTTTATTTTTGGCCTCCCAAGACATCTGAGGGCTTTTAGATATATTAACATTTTTTATAAAATCATTCTCATGTATTCTTAGGGTTAGGTTTGATTTCCGAGGCATAATGAAGATGAAAGAAGCACTGTATTGCTTCAATAAGACACCCAAGTAGTGTTGCCATGGTGCCACCGTGGCATCCCTCAGCATTTCGTTGTTTTCCAATTTCCTGTCCTTAAAGCAACTCCTGACCTTTGATATTTTCTGAACAATTCTGTGCATCTTAGAGCTTGAATAAAATTATATTTACAAAGAGCTTGATTTTCTGGGGGAGTCTAGGGAAGTTCACACCGAGTCACACCATGTCATGCCACGGCAACACTACACCCAAGGACAAGAGGATATGAAGCCACAGCGGAGTTAAAATGGGCGCTTAATATTACATAAGCGCGCCAAATTTGACCAGTCAAAAAATTGAAAAGCTGTAGAATGGCGAGAAAAGCTTTATTTATTTATTTTGAGTTTTTTTGGAGATTTCGAGGCTCTGGCTGCTACTAGTCAGTGATAAGATACATTATTGAAAATCAAAGCGCAGGAGAAAATAGCTAAAGATGTTCCTAATCATCTCCTGGAAGGAATTTACAAAATAATGTATTCTGACAGAGGAGTAGCAGATGTCGTCAGCGACGACTTTTGCTTATGTAATGGGGGGCCCTATCCTGGTGTCACCTGTCTTAGGAAAATGAGACCAGATGATCGCTGGTCAGTGAAAGAGGAATGATAGCCCATTCCTCTGTAGTCCTACCCCTGCGAGGTACACGATACATTGCAATCAAAAATTCGATAGGTGAGCATTCACCTACTGGTTGGGCTGCGAGGCTGGGGTCACTCCCAACTTGGCTCGAGACAAACTTGAGCCTTACTTTGTCCAACATGCGACAAAGACCATATAGAACAAGGTAACTCTTCATTCCCAACTCCGGGCCAACGAGATCACCTTGTTGAAAGGAGGTCTCATGAACCAGTTCCACATTTATGATGACTTAGTCCCCCTCGTGCGGGAGAGCCCCTACTACTTTCCCCCTAGTGTGGGGGAACCTATGGATCAGGACGAGTCTGATCCTGAACTTACTCTGAGCCAGCCTCCTGCTGGGTCATCATCTCTAGCCGATAGGCTAGATTATGGAGGAGGTTCTCTCGCCCACCCCCTGCTGATGCCCAAGACCTACGGGCACGTATAAGCTACTTTGATAGCTTAGTTCCCCAGGGAACTATCCGCGAGTCCACTGCAGAACTCACTGCAAAATTATATGCAGACAACCTTGAGTAGGCCTGCCTACTCAGTCAAAAGGGGGAGGGTGCAAGGGCCACTTCGCCTACTGGTTGGGCTGCGAGGCTGGGGTCACCCCCTCCTTGGCTCAAGAAAAACTCGAGCCTTATTTTATCCGTCATTCCACAAGGACAATATGGAACAAAGTAACTCTTCGTTCCCAACTCCGGGCCAACGAGATTGCCTCGTTGAAAGGAGGCATCATGAACCAGTTCCGTGTTCATGATGACTTGATCTCTCTCGTACGAGAGAGCCCCTTTTACTTTCCCCCTAGTGTGGGGGAGCCTATGGATCAGGATGAGACTGATCCTGAACCCAATCCGATCCAGCATCCTGCTGGTCCGAGTCTGAGCCTGACAGCAGGCCCATTGGGATTGAGACAAGGAGACGGCTTGTGGAGTGGTGGGAGAAGGAGTATTGCGCGAACAGGATGAAGCTAACTATTATTGGGAGGGGTGCGTAGTGATGAAATGAGCCTGGACCATTCTCTCTAGCTGATAGGCTAGACTATGGAGAAGGAAGTTCCTTCTCCCGCCCCCCAGCTGACGCCCATGAATTACGGGCACGCATAAGCTATTATGATAGCTTAGTTCCCCAGGGTACTGCTCGTGAATCCACAGTGGAACTGACTGAGGAACTCACCCGTGACTTGTACGCAAATAACCTTGAGTAGATTGGCCTACTCAGTCAAAAGGGGGAGGGTGTAAGGGATCCTTACTTATACCCCTTATCCCTAGTGAGATGCATATATGCATCTCTTGTATATATTAGTACATACAATGAATTGAAGTCCTTATGGACTCCTATGGACACATATATGTGTCCACCTAGTTACATGATAATATTATTACATAAAGTATATACCTTACATAATCCTCTAGTATATAATACTGGGTTGGCGACTAGTGCTGATGTCAGAGGACAACCATAAATTTCCGCCCGGGGTTATTTTCAACACCAACAATCACCTGGGAACGTTTCCGGGCGGAAACCGGCACCCCTTGTTTCTGCTCAGATTTCCTCAGCAACACATTTGCCGACTTCTGTGGCCAGAGAGTGGGAGGTTAGGTTGGAGACAGTGGGCTCCACACGGAGGCAAGCAAGCCGTGCAGGTTTAGGAGCAGGGACAGTTAGTACAGGGTCGTCTGCATGGGTTACTTTTCCTTTTCGTCTTAGCACCATCATTGTATTTTCTCTTATCTCTGATTGTGCCTGTCCCTTTTCCTATTTATTGAGCTCACTCTAGTAGAGGCAATCCAAGACTTTCTCTTTGGATTTTCCCTCTACTAGGTGAGATTCCCTTCGTGTGTATTATTTCCTTTATTTATATACTTTGGATTTCCCCTCTACTAGCTTGGCGTGACATCCACTTGGCTCCGAGGGTTGCCCTTACAGCTGACCAGTTGTCACTTTACCTTGTACTATCTAGTAGCTGAAATACACACATTGTAAACAGTCTGCTAGCACAAGGAGTGATATACTAACCACAGTAAAGACATAGTCTTTACAGAAATGGAATTTAATAGCTGCCCATGATGCTATTATTGAAAAGTGTGTTGAACAGACACACATTGCCAATAGGCATAGGAGAGAACCTCCACCCAAAAACGAGGAGCTCATCCTCGAAAACAAGCACCTTCGACAGGAGCTTGATTACTATGTTGGGAGGGTGTGATATGCCCTCTACGGAAAAGACACTAACTGGGGTACCCATAATGGGTATCACATCAGCAACAACCCCGCGTCTGACAGAGAGGACGATGATGATGACCTGGGAGGTTTTCCTACAATAGCTGAGGGGATCCTTCAGGATGTGCCCTCGTGTCCCCCCGCCAAACTTGCCCACCCTGTGGGCAAGTCGAACCGGAACAACTCTAAGGTTGTTCATGAGGCAGGCATTCCTGCTATTGGAGGCTCTCGCCTCCCCCCAACACCAAAAAGGATCATTGCTGATCCTCCCGCCTCCATTACTAGAATATTACCCAGGCCATTGGGTAAATCACGGGCTGAAGGCTGGGATCAGCCCACACTCACAGGCGCATCCGACTGGGTCATGGAGAGCGATGTCCATGACTCTGAAATGTGCAGGCTCTATATTGAGGGTAGAGTCCTGCAACCTCACAAGTGGTCCTCGGACCATACTGCAGTCATATTCCGCATTGACGAATATGCCAAGTCCTTGCCCAGACTTCCCAGGGGTCTTATGGTTCATCCAGATGACCCCGACTGGATGATAAATGTCATCCAGACATTTAATGCAAATCCCTCTGGGATTCCTCGAAACCTTTGACTAGAAGGTGTACATATCAACGTCGACGATGCCGACGTTTGGTATTGGCTTAACTTGATTAAGCCCAAGTTCTGTGGAGCGGAAGCAGAGGCCCTGCTCCAATCCATATTTTCCACAGTTGGAAAATGGGACCAGATGATCGCTGGTCAGTGGAAGAGGAATAACAGCCCATTCCTCTGCAGCCCTACCCCTGTGAGGTACAAAATACATCGCAATCAAAAATTCGATAGGCGAGCGTTCACCTACTGGTTGGGCTGTGAGGCTGGAGTCACTCCTGACTTGGCTCGAGACAAATTCGAGCCTTACTTTGTCCAACATGCGACAAAGACCATATGGAACGAAGTAACTCTCCGTTCCCAACTCTGGGCCAACAAGATTGCCTCGTTGAAAGGAGGTCTCATGAACCAGTTTGGTGTTCATGATGACTTGCTCCTGTAAGGGCAACCCTCGAAGCCGAGTGGACGTCACGCAGAGCTAGCAGAGGGGAAATCCAAAGTGATATAAGCAAATGAAATATATACACGCAAAGGGAATCTCACCTAGCAGAGGGGAAATCCAAAGAGAAAGACTTGGATTGCCTCTGCCAGAGTGAGCCCACTATATACCGTCCGGAAATGGGAACGCTAACTCCGAAAGGAAAGTGAACAATGATCTGATGAACCGGAAACAATAAAGAAAGGGGAAACGAACCAATGAGAAGGAGAACAAAGGAAGCGGAAGCGAACGGAGAAACAATGGAACAATCCCTAAGCCGATCGGCGCTAAACAACCCATCACTCATGCGCTATGACTATATGCGCATATATCCTCCACCAGGTGACCATTGTCTCCAACCAAACCTCCCACTCTCCGGCCATAGGAGTCGACGAATGTGTTGAGGGTGAATCCCGCGCGGAATCGCTTCCAGAGGGTGCTTGACGCGAGGGATAATTCCGGACGGAAAGGTTCCGGGCGGAAATCTGGAGGCGTCCCCTGACAGCTCCCCCTCGTATGGGAGAGCCCGTACTACTTTCCCCCTAGCGTGGGGGAACCTATGGATCAGGATGAGTCTGATCCTGATCCTACTCTGAGCCAGCCTCCTGTTGGCTCGTCATCTCTAGCCGATAGGCTAGATTATGGAGAAGGAGGTCCGCTCACCCGCCCCCCTACTGATGCCCATGAACTATGGGCACATATAAGCTACTTTGATAGCTTAGTTCCCCAGGGAACTATCTGCAAGTCCACTGCAGAACTCACTGTGGAATTATATGCAGACAACCTTGAGTAGGCCCACCTACTCAGTCAAAAAGGGGAGGGTGTAAGGGATTATATATAATCCCTGGTATAAAGTTGCCTTAGACTTACTGTAATTAGATGCATATACTGTATGCATCTGTATATATCCTGAATTGACTTCACCTCAATTATCCTAAGTCCTTATGGACTCCTATGGACGCATATATGCGTCCACATAGTTACATAATATTATTATTACATAAAGTATATAGTATCTTATGTAATCATATAGTATATAGTTCCGGGTCAGCGACTAGCACCGACCAGTTGTCACTTATACCTGTACTTTTAGTAGCTGAATACATATTATTGTAAACAGTCACTCTACAGGTGTGATTAACTAACACAATGTAAAGAAATAGTCTTTACAGTCGGCAACCTTTCTGATGACTGTTTGCTATGTTCCATCTGTCTCAAAGGTTCCTGTATAGTCATTAATTTATTGTCTGGGTTAATGGGCTATAGACTTACAGGATGTCAATGTGGAATCCACCAAGTCTATTGGAAAATATGGTGGTGGTACAACTCTAAGTTGCAACAGTCATATTGGTGCTGATATTGTTCAAAGCAGCGGAGTTGGTGAATTTTGGATTAGCAAGCCTAGCGAGGGTTAGTGACTCTTCATTTCCATCACAACTTGCTAGCACTCTGTAGGGTCATGCTACGAGAATAGCAAGGCTAGTGAGGGCTAGCGGCTCTTTAGCGGCATAGTAGCTAATACCATCTGTAGGAAGTGTGGGACACTATGGAAAAATCAAGCGCCATTGGCAGATTTTGTGATGGACGGTGCCCCCAATTTCGCTGACATGCCCCCTTGAAGCGGCTTGCTTAAATCCCCCACATTTTTGCTAACAAATATAGTACACTATTCCTTTTTAGGAAGGTAAACTACTCGAGAATACTAAATTGATGATTAAAATAAGTCACGGTTGGCATAGTGGTCGAGAATGCTAAATATGTTGAGTGTGATTATGAGTGTACTAGGTTTGATTCTCATGTAGGGTTTATTTTTATCGAAAATACCACCGGGGGTTTGGGGGCGGTGTTTGCCCCAAGGTTTAGAATTAGGTTAGGGATCAATTTTTTAAAGATATATTTATTACCGGGTTCTAGGGGCGACATTAGTCTCCAGGTGTGAAATTTAGGGTGTTAGGGTTAGGGATGTTCTTACAGTAGAGAAAATACTGCCCGGGTCTGGGGGCAGCATCAACCCTCTGGATTTAGAGTTGGAGTCTTAGGGTAGGTGTGGTGCTAGCCCCCAGACGTAGAATTAGTGGTGTAGGGTTAACATACATAGTCTTATGGTCACAGAGTACATTATGAGTGTATTATGGCTTGGAATATTAAAAAAAAGTATTTTCGTACCCAGGAGCGCTGAGTCAGCGGGCGCTTACGCCAACTGTGGGGGATTTATGACTGCCCCAATGACAGTTGTGCCTTCGACTCGATAGACCCATTGGGTACTTGAGTATTTTTGTCCAGACGGATCCGACTCGTCATTACCTTTGGAAGATACGAAGTAGTTTCAAACAATGGCTTTATATCCGGCTTCATCGTCTAGCATAACAATCTGTCTTAAACTGTGGAGTGATTTTCTAACAACCTTACAGATTACCCATAAGAAGTAGTACGCATAGCGAAGCAACGCATATGAGCTGACGTAAATTCGTGGCCTATATTGTTGGGAAGAGATCACTTCATCGTGCAAAGTACAGTACGACTCATGAGGAATGTAGTAAAGCCGTACAATAATCACTGGAAAGGTAAGATATCCAAATATTCAGAGACTGCGAACTTAACTATTAACATTGGACAGCATCCGACCCGAAGACTGTATGCATCTAATTATATTCTTCAAGGCACTGACATACGGACGATGTCCCTGCCGCATAGCATACGCAGCAGCGGATAAAGGTTCTGAAAATAAAATGCGCAAATATTATATATATAGCCTGCTCTAGTGGTTGAACATCTCCGAATGAATTTGGGAGAACTCGTCAGTTTAACTATTAATTGACAATATATCCTCATTGCTGGGTAAGCCTTGAGTCATCACGAAAGTTGGCAAACACTACATAGGCTATATACCTCTAGATAGGTCTCTAGCTGCTTTAGCGAAGGTACTTGTGGAGTGGAAATAGTTGGCTTAGCGAGTGCCAACTTGAACAACAAACTAACTTGAAGTTTTCGATGCAATGCATAGAGTCAGAGGTGGTGGTGATGGTTCGAAGTAGAGAAACGAAGGGATTAAGCACTGCACGTGATATGTTCAAAGTGAGCGAGGCTCAAAGCAGTCTCCGTTGAATGTCTAGTGATGCCTGAGCGACTCTAGCGATTCCTAGCGAAAATACTCTACATAGCACTGGCTAGGAATCGACCAGCTAGATAGGGGTTTAGGCGCTCGTGTCTACTTTCCTGATGTTGGAAACCATTTTCATCGCAGGATCGTTTGTATACCGATCAAACTAACAAACCTCAGCAGGGTTGTTAAAGTTTATATTGGCAGGTATACTTATATTCCTAATTTGGCGTTAGGGTGGCATAGAAGGACCTGTATCTTGCCTGTACCCCTCATTTACCACCTAAGCAACGCAAATACACTTCGCTTCAAGAATATGTATTCATCATCATACTTTCAGTATGTACTTCCTTACTTCAATACAAACCAAAATTTTACCCTGGCTTATAGTTCGGTTGTTACCGACGTCAATTCACTCCAGAATCGGCCATTTCCGACGGAACGAACCGAACATTTGAAATCTCCATACCGAAGAGCCCTGTCGATACTAACAAACATCAACAATCTTTCCCAGCTCTCCTGGGTAACGGTAAGCAACAGTGCGCGGCCAACTTCAATCTCCTTTACACCCCCATGTCAGCGATAGTACCAAGCACCATCGAGTCATATCTATCGTAGTTGTGTTTCTATTTTTTCACACTTTACAGGTATTGATTATGGACTCAGGAAGATATGGGCAAGTTATTCGATGCTTGCGCCGGGTGCGCTCCTCATCTATGATCATGGTCGGTACTAAGTCTATCGCGGATTTACTGCTGAACATCCCTACAACACTACAGCTCTCACACTTGAGGATGAAGTTAGTACCCGTATTGTTCTTATGTCTAATCACCAGTCTCACCCTGATAATCTCACGCCTAGCTACAGCACCTTTGGTCACGTCGTCCACATATAATCGGACTGACAACACTCTTTGTAAGATATTTCTCCTTATTTACGCGTACACTCGATGCTTTTGGTAAGAATATTCTCGCGTCGAAATATATGTCAAATTAATTAACACGCTTCAGTCTACTACAGTTCACCGACATGGTCGACACATGTAAGTATGTTTGCCAATCTCTATCAAATAAAATGACTGAGTCTTGAGACTGCCTTTCTCAACAGAGGTAATTTATTAACCGTCATCTTCTGCCGGGAACGGGATGCTCAGGCTTAAGCGGGTTTCAGTTGTCAAGCATTCCTCAAATTACAATTCACTGGGGTTACTTGCACGCTTACTTTGATTTGTAAGAATATAGTCTCACTTCTTGACCCTGACCAGAACTGACTATGGCTCAGTGGTGCATGGTAAGTACATATCCAGAGTTATTTAAATATCATCTCTGACTCATGATTCCCCTGCTCCCTGTTAGTAATTATGATGCTCAGAGTCGTCGCCTTGTTTCAAGGACGAATATTAATAATTTTGACATTGGCAACGGTGGTCATAAGCGAAACTATCCTGATGATGGCTTGGCTATTTACTGGATTAGGTAAGCATGTTGTTTTTTTCCATTAAAAAGATAGACTAATATACATTAAGGGGCCAAAAAGAAAGGGGAATCCCGGGGTTGTCTGATTGCACCCGGATTTGACGCCAAATTATATAGTAGGTCTTTCTTTAAGTCCCTATGGCTAACCTCACGTGTTTTAGGCATCTTTTGGGCTGTACCGTTCATAGTAGATACTGTTATTTTTTGGCTTACTCTTCGACAATGTCGACAATATTATTCAAATAATAGAAAACAAGCGGGAGCACCGTAAGTGGTAGCCATCTCATTTTCCTGTAGTTTTTAAATCTTTCAGGTTAATAGAGAAGCTACTCCATAATGGCGCGGTATACTATACATGTATCGGAATCATCCATGCCTTGAATGTCTCGTTGTACGCAGTGAGTAATCAACACAAATTTCGTATCACCCATGAATAATAATTCTGATTTTATTTTATTTCGTTCAGACTGGTTCAGCGCCTGCCAAGACAATCCTATCAGGGTAAATAGGACCGTATGATGCTCGCTAGTTGATTAAATGCTGAGAAATCGTGCAGGTTCAGTCAGACTTTAAGCACTATTCTAGTTTCTCGTCTAGTCTTTAACCTTCGGTCAGCTTCGGTGTACGTTGAGACACAGTCGGAATCGCGGACAGCTCATTTAACATCGATACTTATGTGAATTATTCCGGATTACATGAGCTACTAAGTATTAATGAAATAACCGCGTAATATAAATTTTATGTTTAGTAACTTGTTCGAATTGTATTTCTTTCTTAGTATCCTATGACATAGATTCGACGACGACGTAAGAAGCGGCACAATCGTAATTCCAACCATTAATTGTCTATTACTTAATGCAGGTTTTACATAAGTATCAGGTTCTTGGACTACTGTACATTTCCATCTCCATGAGTGTTATTCGAGAAACATGCATGCTCGCTGGTCTGGGTGCAATTCCTACATCTGTGGTAAAACAGTCTGAGAACGCGCTTTAGTATTGAAAGTCAAAGGCTGACCATGAAATATCTCCCAGCTTTTTCAGCGTGGTACGTGATTCCCATTCGCCGTTCACTTATCAGCGGGTCCTTGCACAGTTAGACAATCCTTCACCTCGATTCCGACTGTGCGGCCAAAATCTTTCCAGAATGGCCATTCTACACCAACAGGAAAATAAACCTTCGGATGCATTGCATTGTGCAGGGGCTCTTTTAATATCCCCCTTTCTTGCTTGCGCCAACATCAGGAAAGTTGTCATGGGCGGCTAAATGCCTTCATAGCAGACCGATGTGCTACCTAGAACTAGCTGGAGTATGAGCAGTATGGACCACTACATTCTGGCTAAACATCACTTACCTATGAACATCTGAATTTGTCTGCCCGAACAAGTCACATGTAGTCAACTTGCCTTTGCATTCCAACTCGCACCCCAGACCACCACTACACCGTGGTAAGCACAGGACCAAATCACCACCTAATCTTTCGCAACTGCCATTGACAACCTCCAAGACATCCGTTTATTCTTTCTGAATGCCTTGAAACACTCTGCTGCGCTGTCTGAGGCTCCGCTCACTGCTGTGACTGTCAGGGGACAACCATAAATTTCCGCCCGGGATTATTTTCAACACCAATAATCACCTGGGAACGTTTCTGGGTGGAAACCATCAACCCTCATTTCCGCTCGGGTTTCCTCAACAACACATTCGTTGACTTCTGTGGCCAGAAAGTGGGAGGTTAGGCTGGAGACAGTGGGCTCCGCACGGAGACAAGCAAGCCATGCGGGTTTAGGAGCAGGGACGGTTAGTACAGGGTCATCTGCATGGGTTACTTTTCCTTTTCCTTTTAGCACCATCATTGTATTTTCTCTTATCTCTGATTGTGCCTGTCCCTTTTCCTATTTATTGGGCTCACTCTAGTAGAGGCAATCCAAGACTTTCTCTTTGGATTTCCCCTCTACTAGCTTGGCATGACATCTGCCCAGCTCCGAGGGTTGCCCTTACAGTGACTCTGCTGCATCTCTTTCACTCATGAACCTTGTGCCACTCAGGGCCTCTCTGCTATACTTTGTACTAAGGCACCTGCACCATTTTATGCTCGCATCTTTGCTCTGCTGCTCAAGATCCATGACACTTGAGGAGAGATTGCACAAAGGAGAATTATTCCGAGGCGGAGGTCATGACTTGATACTCGGAGCAAGGCAAGTCACATTATATTTTTGAGTCCTTTCAAAAGCTCATTCATATCAATTGTCATACATATTTCCGAAATTTAGACTTTCTGTGGTCTTTGCAGTGACTCAACACTTGTATGGTATCTGTTCCTTTGCAAGATAACTAGAGTAACTATTTATGACACCTATTCTTGTTACATTACATTGTGTCATGCTTTGAATACAATATATTTATTCTATTATTCCCTGAAAAGCGAGAAATATTCCGTGATAAAGATATCTATGTAGTGCTAAATAGCCTACAGGTCTATGCCCTTGTGCTATATAGCATGCAGCTAGCCATCATTGATACAGTGGTACATCGCTAAGCCTTTCGCTAAGGCTGCTAGAGTGACTATATAAGTACTAGGTCACTAGTTGAGCTACACAGCGAAAAACCGCTATATAGACTACATAGCGCTACACAGACTTTGTCAACTTTCCTGCTGAAGGTATATTGGTCTGTCTTCTCAGGTTCAATTGTTCAAGGTTTAGAAAAGATTGATGATCTACAAGTGTTTGTAATGGCGGGAGGTTATTTGCCTCCATGAGATCGAGGACCTGTATTCCTGGAGCAATTCCTACATCATCCCAAGCCTTGATCACTCCGTGAAGTTCTAGCCTACTTGCTGATGGAAACAAAGAAAGAACCTTGGTCACATGACAAATTTCACCCAGATTAAAGTGTACCAACAGTATTTCTCTTCGGAAAACTTCCTGGAGCGTTGACAATCTTCTCTAAGTTGTCCAAATGGCAGTTCAAAAGAAAGATGGGTTATATTATCCAACAAAGAAGTACGGATTGTCGGATTTGCCATTAAAACTTCATGGAAAGAGCCTAAATTTCATGGTGCATGGCAGGATATGAGTAACCTAGTTAAGCTTGGCATGTTGGCCATTTTGAGGAATGAGAGTATCTCTAAGTAAGAACGGCCACCAAGGCTCAGTTCCGATATACTTGGAAGATTAAGAGTGAGTAACCTAAGATGTGAGTCTAATGCCTTCCAGAATTTGCATTTCTTTGAGATGGACAGATCTTGATAGAATTTTCCTCCATTCGGCTAAGGATGGTCGGTACTTGGGGAAGCAAACATTTGCCCATTCCACATTATTCCATAACTCAGAATCAGAAGATGGGCGATAACATGTCCAAATCACCTTTTTTTAGGGTTGCTACTTGATTAGCAAATAACAATTCTTGAAGAATGTCATCAGGCAAACTTGAATTCCTATGTACTGACAAAAATATTAGCATACAATTGTGTACTATCTGTGGACAGGATGCCACGCAGTGCTAGATCCCGCTCACTGGGAAGAACTCGAATTTCGCCAATTTTTTGACAACATTTTGTGCTACCCATAATTTCCTTTCAATTAATCTAAATAAAAACAAAATTGAGAAGCCATTCGAGAGATATTGAGCCAGCAAAATGGGCGGGAGTGCTTACGTAATCTTGGTCGAGATCTAGCACACGGCAACTGCAACAGAATTTCTGCAGGAAACCATGATTTGGGTTGGCCATATTGATTTAGTATATTATAGGTATGTACGGTGAAATTTTCAAGCCAAACGAATAAGTGAAGGCGGCTCCAGAGCGGAAAAGAGCCGACTGTACGGGATCTTGTCCACTGATAGTATTGCGGAAGCTTTTTCAATGTAGTTACAATTTTCCTGTACTTAGGCGCTGGTCTTTAAGCGTTTGAACGGAGTATATCATTATACTAGCAAAGGGGTTGTTTTTTGAGTGCGAAACTCTCTCTAAAGTCGTTAATTTGCTACATGTATCCCAACCAGGGACCCAATCCTATTTATCCCAATCCCATGTAGCCGAATAACACATGTGTGGAGGTTCGGCGCAGGTATACATCAGGAAAGTTGGCAAATGCTACAGAGGCTATATAGCGTCCATAGACACCGTAGCCTCTGTAATTTATATACACTATGGTAGTCTCCATAGATTCCCTAGAAATCTGGTGATTTTGTGCTATGCTAGCGGCTGCGGGTACTATGAATAACTATATAGAGTCTCTAGCTTCAGTAGCCTCAATAGTGCCATGTTTATTTACTAATTTTCCAATTTAATATCCATAATGTTTGTGCAGGATTAGGTAGTAGATGTGTAAAATTGATATATAATGTAGCTAAACACAAGAGGGACTAATAGTAACTTCTACATCTGTGGATCAGATAGAACAAGTAAAACCGCAATCTTTGGCAACAACACAAGCGGGTACGTAAGGCTGAGGCGAAAACGTAAGGCCTATAAATCTCAGGGGGTAACCATGATCTCGTAGAACCCTATATACCGTCCTGCAGAATGAGCCCAGAATTAGGATACATCTTTCAAGAGAGATAAAACATACCTATTGATCGTACAGGATGATGCGG
>KN837127.1:0-17582 GCA_000827215.1 Sphaerobolus stellatus SS14 | reverse complement strand
CAAAGAGAGGGAATGAATAGCCTTGAGGCCGTGAAGAGAGGATGAGTGGTAGTAGCACGATACTAAGTTGCAATGTGTCGTCTGGCGCTCATATTTGTTCAAACCAGCGGAGTTCATTCTGAATGGCGTAGCGAGAGTTAGCAACGATAGCGACCTGTTATTTTCCGTAGACATTTCGTAGCCTGTGTAGTTCTACGGAAAAAAATAGGCGCCATTACCCGTTTTCCTGATGTATCAACAAGATGCCGCATAACGTTCTGAAAGGCTTCAGTTGAAGGTACGATGTGCAGAAGTGATGCTCGATGCATCTGGCGAAGTATCCCACTTATTCCTTTAAGGAAAGTCTCCGAGGTCAAGGGTGAAGGAGGATGATAATCGCTATTGTAAGGATCCGGAGAACAGCATACTTCAGCTCCTAAAAAGATATCAAGAAGAGCTTGGTTGCTAAGCTCCTAACAGAACGATGCGAAGTCTACATGCTCGTGACGAAAGTTGTGATCTCGGAGAAAGCAGAGTCGAGGAACTGTATAGCCAGCGGAGGCTTTTTTAGTACTGCCTCACGTGTTTACCGCTACCTAACTGCAACTGATCAATATTCACGTTTATTATCGAACCGATGTCTGCTCTATATCCCTGAAGATCACTATTTTCTTACACTCGGCATAGATATGAGTCTACAAAAGTGCGTGCTTGTGCGTCACCATTCTCCACCGCGTACAGACATATGAAAGTTTAATTGCCTTCCTTGGGTCAAAGAAGAGAGGTGCTTCTATTCGTCTATGAGCTTGAGAGAGGGTGTATTGTACAAAAATGATACAAAGAATGTCCTCGGCCAGTACGTTGATGTTCATGGATCTAGATGAGTTTGACCTAAAAATGTATTATTTTAAGCAAGATTTCTTTAAATGGCTGTTTATCATATATGCACTGTTTTGCAAATTCCATGTTTATCAGAGCTTGGTTGTACGTTTGTGATCAAGCTCAAGAATCGGAGTTCTGAGTTAATTATTCCCACGCTGGATGTGCTATGTTTAGAACATAGCTTCGGCGCTCTTCGTGGTAGTTAACCGTGTGAATTGTTAGGGAGAAACTCTTATAATATTACTCGAGAAGGCAGGAAAGGTGTATTGAATTTATAGGATATCTTTACAAGATGGGGGGGGAAAGAACTAAATAAATAAATAAAGGGTATGGAAAAAATCTGTCATCCTTGTTCCTTGGCTCATAATTCGCATCACAATGGAAATCTGTGCTCAGTCAATCAGTGATGGTTAGCCTAAAAATAAGGTTAGTTTCGAATAGAGCAATGTCTAATGGGATGCTACTAACCAGTTACCTGAGACTTGCTAGCTTCGAGGACGACGTTCCAGCGACATGTCAAGATACCTAACTTTTCTCTCGAGTTAGAACTCTAAGAGATATGTGAGCGATAAGAAACACGTTCTAAAAAATATTTACGTACAGATAGAATGCAAGAGCTTCCGTTCGACTATCGTATTGCTAAGCCATAACCTGGGTGAAAAAGAAAATTATAAGTATGTGTCGGAATACGCAAGAGTTAGGAGTCACACACCGCCGCAATGATTACACAACAGTTTTATCCGTACTTGAACTTGATGGGATCTTACTACCTGAAAATCGGATCAGTTAGTACTTCGGCGGCGATCTGCATAGAAACAGACCGCCACCGCTCTTTTCACCGATAGTACTCTGTACAGAAATTGTGGAGAGAATTAGTAACAAGTAACAAGAATAAGGACCGACGAACTCACCATGAACTTATTGAAATATAGTCCATAGCTTGAACCCTATCAGCGAAGACTCGGATCATGGGATAATCGTTGTGATCTTGGGGCAGAGTACGACCTTAGCATTTACCTGAAGAGAATATGGATTAGACATTTGTGAATCTTTTAAAACCTGAAACGACTTACGATTATCTAAAAGAAGCGTGTCGCACTATCAGTCCTTCACCCGAGCCACTAATAAGAGGGTATGGAATGAATACATTATATTGGTGTTAGCAAGTAGTAATGCTCACATTAGAATTCCCAACAAGCACTGGAAACGCCATCCCTTAGGAGCCGCAAGCGATCAGATAACCAACTACTCATCCTGTTGATTTGCACCTTGGCAAGAAACGGCATCAGTCAGTCCGCAATAATAAGCGCGAAACAGTAGAAGTTACTCACCGAATTCCAATGGGATAATCCTTTGAGCCAGATTACAAGGATGGCATAAGATAAAAAAATTATAAAAAATTATAAAAGTCCGAAACACATACAAGGTACAATGAAAAGAAAAAGAAAGAAAAGAAAGAAAAGAAAAGAAAGAAAAGAAAGAAAGGGACCATGCAAACCAATTTAAGCAATCGGCGATCGCCTTTGCAGTGGTTGTGAATTGACCTTGTGGCTTTATTCTTTCTTGGGTTGCTTAAGTTTCTCCAGATCCCAAAGATGTGTCCGTAAGTTCGCCAAATCACCTGGTCTAAAAATATCCTGAAAAGTTTGGGTGACTAGACACAGTGGTTTTGACTTCCGCTTAGGTTTCAGTGCAGAGTCAATCTTGTCAACAACATTTTGGACTTGCTCCAAGCTGGCCTCGTCGAATAGTGTTTTTTGGATCCCGAATTTTGTAGTTGGGGAGTGAATGGAACCCCAAACCCCTTGCTTCATAAAGCCACCCTCACTGAATTTCCGAAGCAGAATTTTCTCGAATGTTTCAAAGACGACCTCAGTAGCCTTGGGGTCCCAAAAACACTGACTCCGAATATCGAATTTGTATCGGCGGATTATCTCTTCTGGAAGTGTTGAAATGAATGCTTCTTCAGAGGCAGGTGAGACGGAATCCTTGGCTGATGTAGAAGGCTGATTGCTATCCGAACTGCGCACGGGTATCTCGTCCTCGACATTACCTCCTGAACATGAAGGCAATGGTTCGGGGAGCGGCCTTGGATTACTTCCCTGGTCGTTCTCACCAGAAGTAGCTGGACTGGTTTTCGATATTACCAGTGAGGATAATTTCGAGGGGGTACTTTCCAAGAGAGAAGATGTGCTAGACCATGTACATATCTTCTTAGCAGAAGGTAGTTCGGAGCTTGACAACGCTTCGACATTTATCGGGATTGCTTCAGTTTTAGAAGGCGTGTTCGGTGTTGCTGCTGCTGAAAACTCTATGGAATCGGATGGCTCTATTTGCTGCGCAGAACCTTGTGAACGATATATCCAATAGCCTGACTTCAGCGGCTGGTAATCCTGTCTTTTAACTCCCTGATCGTATTTTGTTGGGACCCTTCGTCTAAATATGGGGTCAATTTACGGCTTCTACAACAATCATACTATGAAGTTGGCTTACGGAGAAAAGGAACCTTCAAATGTCGGAATGGGCTGGCCCTGCTGCACGGTAGGCATGGTAGGCGCAGGGGGATTCTCAGGCCGGGAATTCGCAGTTGAAGAGTTCTCAGATGCTGAGCTCTCTGATTCAAGTTCTGTTGAACTGCCTGCGTCTTGAATATACTCGAATTTTTCATCCTCCTCTTCGTCAGCAGCCGAGCTCGCAGTTGTCTGCACGACATTCTTGGCTTTCTCAGCAGTTGAGAAAGAAGATTCCTCAACTGAGGCAGAGTCATCTTTACTCGTGCTGGGAGCTGAGGCGTCACTACAATTCAAGATAAGTAAGTATTATTTTATTGTAAAAGAAATTTGACATACTTCGTATCAGCGATGACCGCTTCGGAAGTGATTATAGAAGAAGGATCACTGGCTTTTTCTTGAGCAATTGGTGCTGCAGGTAAGGACGAGGCAGAGTGTTTGTCAACTACGTTGGCAATGTTCTGTTTCTTGTCAGTACAAGGTTCAAACTCGGTCCCTTTCGCGTCCCTAAATAAACAAGATCAATTCCGCTGAACTATAGCGCTCAGAAAAATAAAACATACTTAATATCTGACGAGCTGGTGTTTGCTGTCAACGAGCTTCCCGCAGAGTTCACGGTCAAGGGTGATGGATCTGTTTGAGTGGGCATACTACTGGTTGAAACAGATTCCTTTTCTTTCACAGGGGCATCGGGAGCTTGGCTTTCTTCGGTTTGCACTTCCCGAGTTTCAGCTTGCAGAGTTACAGTTTCAGCTTGCAGAGTTACGGTTTCAACTTGGGTTTCGGCGTCCATAAATTGCGAGCCTTGAGGTGTGGTTGCATCAGCGGAAAAAGAAGCATGACCAGCAGTTTCTTCAACCGCATTAACCCGATGAGTGTTTCGTTCATCCTGATGAACAGATTCCAAGGACGCATCGGCACGTCTGAAGATGAAAATAATATAACGAAGCAATAAGCGAGGGGATTGAGAGTGACAAAAAATAAGAGCTTACGTAGTCTCCAGCAGAGCAGTGGGAACATTCACAGTAGAGGAAATTGAGGCGTTGTTTGTGGTAGATAAACTTGCAGCAGTATTCATCAAGGTTTGCGAGTTGCCAGTGGAGTCCTGTGAACGACCACTGTCGCTCATCGATTCCGATTCCGTTTGTAGCGATCGAATACTCATTTCAGGTGAAGAAGGTTTGTCCTTCACCAGAATGAGGTTTGTCGCATCCTGAACATCCCTTTGCTCCTGTGAAACATTACCCAAAGAATGCTCGGAAGTGTTAGACAAAGTCAGAGTGTCCTTAGCACGCCTACCAGTGCGTAGAAGATGGCGGTAGGGATGTGTGATGACCCTCATACAAACCCTCTGAAGCTAGAAACAGGTTAACTAGATCTGTCTTAATCTGACAATGAAGCGACATACCGGTTTAAAGGGTGTAGCTATCACGAGCCTGAGGATTTCATAGACCTTTACAAAGAATATTGACTAAGAACTAGACTCTAAAGTAATGACCACTCACTATTTTGCCAGCCATGAAACTAAATTTGCACAGTAGCTAAGATTTGGAAGCAACAAGTAAATACAACAGAAGTTGTGGCAACAGTAAAAAAAGCTTACCTTATGTACAACCCCAACAGCCATGATGAAGCAACGAACAACGATAGCGAGAATGGAGACGACACCCTTGAACAAAAGTGATGTGATGTTGAAACTCAATTGAAGCGTCTCGGGAATCTTGGGAAGGATAACCCATGTGATCACGACGAATGCCACAAGTTCCAAAACGGCCTCTCTGATTCCTAACAGAATGGCGTCCATCCTTAGATAAAATCAATATACTGAGGAATGGATGTCATAAAATGGAAAGCGCCAACCTCGTTTCAAGCGCGGGACACATCTCAGTCTTCGCCACCTGGTAAACAATAGAGGGAAGTGCACGGAGTAGAGCTTCGGTATCGCCACGTTGGAATAACTCTCCAGCGAATAATTTCCTAATCATGGTGAAACTGCCAGGTCCTTGGCGTAACGGGAAGCTACAAGATAGTGGCGAGTATGAGTATGGAAATCCTGTGGCACATAACAATTACGCACCGTGAGTCGGCATAACATGCCCTCTGGAGAAACGATGGCATGACCTCTTCGGGAAGCAACTGTATTATCCGTCGTGCTTGTCGTGTGGTTATATTGGGTACCAATAGTAGCTTAACTGAAGTACCAAGGCTGGATAATTGGGTAGCGACAACAACTTGGGAGGAGCGGAGAGGAAGGGATCCAAAGGCTGCATTAGTGATGCTGATCAACAACGGCATCACAGAAGGGGAGGCCCAACGAAAGATTCCAAAGAGCAGATGGTCCAGTGGCATTACATTGGCGGGTTCGGATCTAGTGGCGAAGAGATAAATATGAGTGGCACGGGAATGGCAAACGTAGGTTTACTTGACAAGGAGGCCTGGCAGAATAATAGTGTCCACAACCTTTTGGTAGGTGGCAAAGGTGTTTTGCAGGAAAGCGACGGTGGCATAATGGCTATTGGCATATAGCCAGCAAGCGAGCAAGAAAAACATATGTTGGGCCGTATCAGCCTCGAAGTGCGAAGTAAGCACTTGCCAAAGTATGGCTCTTAGAGAGCCGGAAAAGATATCCATAGTGTGAGTATTGAGGAGAAAGTATTCGATGAAGTCTCGGGATAGTGTTATAATGGGTAAACAAGGTCCATGGTCCATATAGTGGGCTTCTTATACTTGACCGATCGATGTGGCTTATTGTCCAATGGCAGTGCGAGCTTCTAATTGGGCATCCTTGTTATGCAACAATCGCACTTACAATTGTTATTGATACAAATAAATCGGCTATGCTAAAGTCCGAAACTTCGAACACATTGCTATGCCGATAGTTCTGAGAGAAATTCGACCGTAAATTGCCTCAGAGCTTAACGGGCCCATCCGATGTTTTTCAGTGACCGAGGTCGAGAAACCGGTGAAATCCTATATTTCCGAACTGTTAGAAGACATGGAACTGAGCCATCGAAGTAGATCCCGGGATTCCTGCAAGAATGCGACTGAAGGGCTGCTGGATCGCAGTCTGGAAGTTCAAGGGCACAAGGAAGGCTTCTCTGCCGTTTCGGTTGGCGCGTCACACCCAAGTCACACGGTAACCTAAGTCCTCAAACCTTCAACTTTTTCTCGGCGAAATACAAAGCGTCGGATCTTATTCTTCTTTCCACACAAGGAACTGTTCGCGGTACTCAATTGTAGGATATTATGCTATTATCTTTTTGTCGTTGCTGGCATACACGGAAAGGGCTGTCAAAGGACGCCCATTATCCCATGTCTGGGTGACCCTGAAATCAATAACAATTAACCTTGCGCATCTGCCTGCCCTTAACTGCCTTGTTACCTTAGATGAGTCTAGTACCGCTCTATTTTATTTTGCTCCTTGTTAATCACAAAGACAATTGTAACGAAGCAACGGCTAAATGCCACAAGGGATACGAGAGCGGAAGTTACTAGCTCCCTTGCGGATGCACCCTGATTCACAGGATGAGAAGAATGCCTGAGACTCTTCGGATCTTCGAACTGCCCATCGATCCTTACAGGCCTTACATAGGGCAATAATGACGAAAAAGGTATCTAGTCGCAGGCAAATTCCACAATTAGGAGTATTCACTGATGAAGAGGACCAGCTCAGGGTGCACATGCTATTTTGAAGGGTCATTGCAGTCCCACTTCAGTGACTTTAGTTCGTGAATGGCTACTTATTAGTGTGAGAATATGATCTCCAGATCACGAAAAGCACACGTCCAATCGGAGAATCATAATAATATTGCAAAGGAACTTGGCATTTTACTTTAGGATGCCTCGCTTATATTTTTTCTCGGAAAAGAGGTGCAACCCTGGAATGGAAGCCTCGCCATCAAGGCTTCGTAATAAAGGCAACGATGGGCCTCGTATATGTGTTCCTTTATGGTCCTATATGATTAACCTTATAAGGTGATTCTCGTTGAGCAAGGGGCATTGATAAGAGTGCAGGGCGCTTGTGCGACATCGAATTCTCACCAAGCACCTACTCACCTAACGTTTTCTGCCTTTTTAAGATGCCTTCCGATTTCTCCATGTGAGCCGTACGATTGCTAGGCGAAGCCTTGTATTTCTCTAGTCATCCCTTCAAAATCATCTAATTGAAAGCAATAGTGATTTTCCATTACTCACTCCGGAATCTAACCAGTAAAGCCTTTCGCCACCCATTGTGTTTTGTACGCGTTGGGATATGTTGGAGTGAGGCGGCGTCATCCACCGCCCATATTTTTTCGATCGTTCTGTCTCCTGATTTACTTAATTGCCTTTTGAATTTGCCATTATGTATCTCCTTGAAAGCCTGCTGCCTGTCCGAACACAACTGGATCACTTTAACTGTTAAGTAAAAGAAGCCATTAAGAAACATTATGTTTCTTAATGTCGGACAGTATATAAACAGATGGCCGGTAGTAAGTATGCCATACTTACATTCCTTTTGCAATGGTGGTACCATAAGAATGTCGGCGAGGCGCTATGAAGTCCTAACCCATTATGCTGGGCAATATATTTATCCCTGGAGCGCAGGAGCTTCTCTTCCTGCTTTATTGATCATTATTTTCATGCATGCGCTCTCGTTTATTTTCTAAGCTAATCTCGTCTATAAAAGCCGTAATAAAAATTGTGATATTGATTATACTTCCATAGAACCGTTCATTTACTCCCTATTGATCTAGTCCTTATTATAAGGTATTGATGGGATAATGCATACTTGCGCGAAATTAAATCACAAAAATCATTCAGCCTTTTCCTGCACATTAGGAAATGAGCAAATCGGTGCGATTAATTCATATCCTTCTGTCTGACACTCACGGTTTCCTCAGCTGCAGGCGTAAAAGCCTCCGCTTGTAACTTGTATAATTTCGCATATTCGCCATCTTGTTTGACGAGATCCACGTGCTTCCCCTGTTCCACCAATTTTCCTTGCTGCATGACACTAAAGAATCGAAAAAATCAATTGTCAGAATCACCAAGAAAGATAGAAACGCTGCGCATACAGGATCTGATCTGCATGCTTTGTCAGATATCCAAAGCGATGGGTAACATAAATCTACGTATATGAATGTCTTAGTATAGATCAGAAGCTATAAGGGAGGTTAAAGTATACCATGGTCTTTCCCTGAGTAGTACTGAGATTACGCAGCCTCTCAAAAAGTTCGTACTCCATCTGTGGGTCGAGAGAAGCACTTGGTTCATCTGCAGCTACTAATTTCACGAGGTCTGATTGTGCTCGGAAGAAGAGTCTTGACCTAGTAGAATTAATGAGTTAGCCGATATGTTTTTAATGTAAAATCACTCACAGCGCTAATCTCTGCCATTGTCCCGCCGACACGTCCGCCTTTTTATTTATTTCTTCCATCTTGTCTTTAAAGGCTTGACTGAGGTTTTCTGAGGTAGTGGACCAACCATGCGATGACGGTTCCAGAACGGCATCGAATTTATTTTTCTGCTCCTGGATCAGGTCGAAAGAGCCTCCTAACTTTGCGGCCTCTGCAATATTCTCAATTACCGCGGTCTTCTTGAGTTGCGCTTTTTCATTATCCTCCTGATCTTCATCGACATTCAATAGTCCCGCTATCTCAGGATGTCCCAAGGCGATGTTCTCTCCAATTGAGAGTGGATAATGACTATAAGTTTGGTATAGCATAGCCATAGAGCGTCGAACATCGGCAGAGACGAAAGATGTCAAGGATATTCCGTCAATATAAATTTTGCCTGACGTAGGGTCATATAGTCGGTTGAACAGCTTCAGAAGAGTCGATTTGCCACTTCCATTAATTCCGACAATGACAACGACTTGACCAGGTTTAATACTGAACGAAACATTCTTAATTACCTCATTGATGTTAGTATTCCCTGGATATGAAAATGAAACATCCCTATATGATTGATTAGGAGATCAAGAAGAATCCGTCCAGAACATTAAAGACCTACTCGAAGGTTACGCCCATTCCACGAGATTCTGGTACGTCTTCAGGATATTTGAGGTTGCCATCCTTGAGTTTATTCTCGAACTGTTCAATGGCGTAGAGCTCCTTCACTTGACGTAGTATTTGAAAGACAGAGTCCCTCTCTCTGAATATAGATTGTATATTCCATGTTAGCGAGTTGGACCCCTGCTGGATAAGAGTCAAGGCAGGAAGAGAAAAGGATGTTGGCTTGAAGTAGGCATGAATCGAATAAAATAACTAATAGCATTACAATTAGCAATCATACCGATTTCGATACTACAGTCATACCAAGGGAATGTCGCTGACAATAGAACTGAGGAATATACGCCATAATGGCTTCCGATCTTCGGAACCAGGCCCACTGTAATCGTCAGACAAGTCTCCTAATAGTTTTCGTGCCTTGATCCATTCTGATTGAACTAAATTAGAGCTAATAATAATATTCACATACAATGACATACCCTTCTGGATATAGTTGGATAAACCGTCACTAATGATCTCCACACGGTGTTCAGCCCAGTCTAGTAGGCCAACCAAAGACTTCATGCGACGATAATGGGGATTAGACATCCATATAAAAGAAACTATAGCGGCAATTTGTAAACTTGGCAGAGGATGAAACAAACAGGACGAACCGGAGTCATAAAATCCGACAAATCCCCCGGCAGTATCTAGTGTATTATACACTGCCTTCATCAGGCAGATAGCTCCAAACCAGATTCCGCCTTGTTGCGCACGTAATACGCTATACAAGGCACCAATTTGGGAGAATATTCCCGTGAATAATTTTACTTTCCCCAATAATGCCTCCAACATAGTCCACGCGGAAGTGTATCTGGTGCTTACTCCAAAGGTTGTGTTAATTTGATCAGATATCTCCAATTCTGGATAAATATAAGCGAATGTTATGAAAAAGGGAAACCATTTTACCCTTATATGTTGGGAGATCCAAACGAACATTCGCTGCAGGAAGATATATTCGTAACATGGCAATATTCAAAGAAGGCATTGGGCACACCTCTAATTATCCGTTCATCAAAAAGATATCGAACGCGGTTGGAGGTAATATCCACGATGCTTGTTCTGTAACATAGTTATAAAGACATTATCGCGGGACAGATCTTCAAGTTGGATGATTACCTGAAATTCCCTATCATAGAGCGCCAAACAGAAAACAAGACTCGTAAAGCAATAGCCCTTATCAGTGCTGGTCCATCAATGTTTCCACTGGTAACCCCATCTTGCACCTAAATCCAATTAGGAGATTCTAATGAGACCGAAAAGAGAGACATACGAGGTTCAATATCAGGCTCGAAAAATATAACTCCACTGCATCCTATAAAACGAGTTAGAATGGCTCGGGATCTTCTCGAAAGATATATTGTACATACCCCCATGCTTTCCAAAATCCCAACAATAACGTAAACGATCATCAGATATGGTGCCACATCGTAACATTCTTGTAAAAATCGGAAGAGAGTGGGCAGTCCTTCATGAACTTCCTTGTATTTCCCCAAGAAGGACTTCCCAGGATGTACCCATGAACGACTGATAGGAACTTGCGTCATGATGGTCCATACTCCACGCTTCCGGAATTCCAATCTAACAGGAAGATCGGAAGTCTCAGGCTTAGCAGTGTCTTTCTCATCTTTCAGCTCTTGAGTCGAAAGTAGAGGCTCTTGAAGATCGTCTTGAAAGGTCATATCAGACTCCAGAGTAAGGGAATTTAGTGGTGCGGAAATAAATGACCGATGGGTGACCTTCTCTTTTATACTCTTTCGGTCGATCAAAGGGAATCTTAATTACGTACGTCCCGCAAAGGAATAGCAACCGCGCAGGTCGTGGCAGTGCATCGTGCGCCGTGCCAGGGTCGAAAACGCAGATCCCATATGGCAAATTGGGGTCCTTAACTTGAAGGAAGCAACAGTCCATGAAGATCCGCGCCGGAGGAAAGAAGGATTTTGGATCGACATGAGTACGTCTAGCGGATTCAGAAAGATTCAGAAAGACATCGGCCTCATAATGCCTAGGCCAAGCAAGGGTCGACAAAGGGCCGCCAGCGCTTTGCCATCATCTCAGCAGTCACCTTGAGCGGTCTTGCTTCCAGAGATGAAACCTGATGAGTCTCCTAACTTTCTTTTTGAAATAAGTAATGATTGTTAGCGGACTCACATTCTCATGGGATGTAGTCTCGGAGGGCGCGCGGCGGTAGTGTATAATATTCGGTTTATACTTGTCTCCGAACCACTAGTAACCTGTATCCTGAGGGGAGAAATTAATAAATGATAACAGTTGGAGACTTCTATCTCTGCTTGACAAATAAAGATTGTTGTGAGGTAAAAAAATATATTGCATCCAGAAACCGTTACGAGGAAAGTGAAGCGCCGGCGCCGACAGGCTGGCCCCTGATGTCGGGCCGGTCCCCCATGCTTTCTTGCCGGTTCTTCTCTCTCGAATTCTGTTGAGGTTCCAGCTGAGATACTATGCTATCTCGTATAACATGCTTAAAATACCAGTGTACCGTGCCATAAAACAGTACTGTTTCTTGACCTATCTCAGAAGATTCCTCCCAATGGATGCACCAGCGTGGCTTTCGACCGTAGAAGAATTTGTTAGAGAAACGTTCGACTACATTATCGTAGGTGGAGGGACGGCAGGCCTGGCTATCACTGCTCGATATGCTATACTTTGATGGATAGGGAAACTCTCTTAAGTTTTTTCTATGTAGTCTATCTGAAAATCCAAGATGGAAAATAGGCGTTATCGAAGCTGAATTATATCGTGCGGATGATCCAAAGATCGATGTGCCAGGTATCTGTGGTTATTTGCTATCCTTACTTGTTAACACTAATCATCAACAGCTTCTTGGTCATATATTTTGGCGGACAGTTCATATACATGGCGAGTATTCTCGACGCCCCGGAAACACCCTGATGAACGGTTGATCTATCTTCCGAGTCCAACGTAAGTATGTCTCACGAATATCTATTTGTATATTAATGAAATGCTTTACAGTAGAAAAGTATAGGGAGGTTCTAGCAACATAAACATGATGGTGCTAATGGTATGGTTTTTAGATGGGATCCTTCAAGTTGATTACCACCTGACTATCTTATGCTCCGGTAATATCTTAGCGAGCCAGTAAGCAAGACTACAACAATCGGGAAGCACTGCGTAATGCGTGACGGAATTGGGAGTCTTCTTCCATGTTTCAAGAAGTCCGAAACGTATACATCCGATAGAAAGATTGTGATTTTCCCCAAGGTCACTCCACTGGAGGAAAAGGCCGCTGCACAGATGGAAGAAGATTACAGAGGCCTGAATGGTCCAGTTCAGGTACTGGCACGAAATACCAAATCGTTTTAAATTTACCTGTCATTTTAGGACTCTTTCAGTACACCAAATACCGAAATAGATAACAAGTTCGTTGAGACGTTCAATAAACTTGGAATTGCTTCCCACCTTGTTCCTGTAAGTCTACTCCAGTGACAGCCTGTATCTCCTCATTTGTATATCAATGTTATCAAGAGGCCGATCTCGCGACGGGTGTCTTCAACATCCCCAAGGTTATCCATCCTGAAACGAAGAAACGGAGTTCTTCAGTCAACAGGTGTCTCGGGGAAGTTATAAATCGCGAAAATATTATGGTCTTGACAGAGGCTTACGTTAGTTATATCACGCTTGACATCTAACTCTGGATCCTAAAATTTTCTTTTCTTTTGTAGGCAACACGACTTCTTTTCGACGAAGATAAGAGCTTAGGTCTCCGCATCTTATCAGTTGAATTTTTTCACAGAGGCAACACATATAGGGTAAAAGCCAACAGGGAGATCATTTTGGCAGCAGGTAATTGAAACTCGATCGTGATTCCTCCTATTTTCTCGTATTGAAGGCCGTGGAATCCTTAGGCGCAATGAAGACTCTCAGGTAAAACCTTTGTTTTTCTTCAGTCAGTATCATCTCATCTCATTTCCAGATACTAGAACTTTCTGGAATAGGGAAGCCAGATAGTTTAGAGGCTCAAAAGATTTCTTGCATTTTGCCCTGCCTGGGGTGGGAAAAAATTATCAGGCTAATCAACTCGATGTGATACAGTCACATAGACTTATAATTCAATAGGATCACTGTGGTATACCAATTATGATTAAACTGAATGAAACCACAACGTGTATGTTCAATTTCTTATCCTTTTTTCGCTGATCCTTACACCTTTACAGCCGGAAATAAGTAGCGAATAAGTGCATTAGACCTCATAGTGCAATCCTCTCAACGTATAATTAGTTCGATTTCTATGCTTTCTTTCTTCCCGCTTCAAATAATCGCGAGGGAAGAAACCATTAATCTGATGAAAGAAGAGCCAGATAGGAATCTTTCAAGAACTACACTCACACCTCTCCAACAAGCCCAGTATAAATTACAGAGGGAGAGTATTGATACTGAAATCGTGACAGCAGAAATCGTGATTCTTGGAATACAGCCTGTTGCACGAACAGATTCCGTTACATTGTTCCTGGCAACGCAGGTAAAGAGCTATTACTATACATCCCATTGACCTATGCTAACCAAAGTTTTAGCATCCATACAGCTGTGGCAGTGTTTTAGGTCTTCAGAGGTCTTTTCATCAACAACGCTCCGGAAAATAATTTCTGTATAGCATGTCCAATGTAAAGACCCTCTTGAGAAGCTGAATATCGACCCTAACTTCTTAGGAAATGCCTTTGGTACGCGGCTTTTATTGCAAATATTCGCTATGTACTATAATAAAATATGAAGATCTTCGAGTCATTCGAGCACTCCTCAAGTTCTCAAGAACCTTTGTGACCACTGCACTCGTCAAAGACTATTTCCTTGAGTATACTCAACCTGCTGGTATCGAAGACTTTACGGAAGACGAGCAATTCGATAAATATATCCGTTCTTCTGTCAGAGTGCGTAACATCATTATCATGATAACCCTAACTTTGACGCGTTTTCAGCCTGTGTTCCATCCAAGTGGGACCGCAGCTATGGCTCCAAGAGAATTAAGAGGGGTTGCAGATACATCTCTTCGCGTATATGGAACACAAGCCCTGAGGATAGTTGATGCTAGCGTGTTTCCGTAAGTTCTTCATCTCTATATTTCCATATTAAACTGAAACATCGTTGGACTCCGGCTTCATATTACTACTCATCCGCTAGCAACAATCTATGCGCTGGCGGAAAAGGTAATTAGGCTACATACATTAACCTAACTCATTATTAACACCTGCCCTATAGGATTCTGATATCATCAAGACTAAGGCTCACGAATAGCTCACCAATCATATATAAAGATGAACGTACAGATGTCGCGATACGATCACATCCTCCAGAGATTGTATTTTAATGTGTCCATATCTCCTATGATACAAGCTTCCGAGAACATTGCTTTCATGGATTACGCCAATTATGCAAATGTATTTGGTCTCATGAGGGTCGGTTAATCTTGCTAAAGTATTTGGGATGTTTCTGGATTTAATAGGTCCGGCCCATCCATTCATGGTATGGCATTCAGCCAATGATATTCTTGACGTCTTCTGGGTTTGTCCGTGCATATGAGTATATTTTCAAGAAAGATGTCTGACAGAGTACTCTTACCTATGTAATTGGTATTCTCTTGCCAGAATTGCCATCGAAAGGCGACGATGTAGAAGGACTGCAGACATTATGATAGATGGTAGTTGAAGATACCATAGAGAAATGATTGACATTGAAACCGTCCTTTGAAGTCAAGGACCATGATATTCTAATATTTTGTACTGAGGAACCCTGTGTCTTAGAGTCTGCCATGATTTTCTCCTCATTCAGAACTTCATTTGATGTTGATGAACTACGCGTTCTATCAGACTCCTCTGGTCGGGTTTGTTTGTCTGTATGAGTTGGAAGCAGAGGGCCTGTAGACTGAGACCCATAAACCTGACTAGATGCCATGAAGACTCAGCATGCGCGATTCTGATAGAAATTCAATCAGACCCACTAGGATGGAGTATTTTCTCGTGTTTCGAAATATTGAACTAAATGTAAGCTATTTTTCCCATTTAAACTCAGGTATTAATCCCAAGCGAATATTTGCTTACCATGCGCCAAGGAATCCTGCGAGGACCACGAGGACCACGCCGACAATCTTAAGAGAATCGTTGAGAAGCGTAACACAAACTGTTCCAGTCGTCGTAAATGACCAATAAAGGACAATTATTACTGGGTTATGCCATTTTTTTGGTTGCTTGCACTTGCAATTGCGCATCGCTACCATGAGCCTTGGTACAACGTCGACGAGAGAAGGGTGGTGACACATCTCATAGAGACGTACACACGTCGTACCCATGAATTTATACTGTATGAAGAATCTCAAATTGGACGAAATTGTCTAGATACACATTGGGTTTTCTTTTGGACATGACATGAGGTGCCATTCTCGTCTGACTTTGGTCTTTCGCGAAAAACCCACCACCAACCCGATCACCACAGTCCACTTTGGTCTTTCCTGCCAATCAGCATGTATTGGAATACTTAGAAGCAAAGTAAGCTCATACCTTGACCAATTAGTCACTTATCGTTTAAGTATTTGCCGGTGCCACAGATCATCGATCACTGACATTCCTCATTCCTATTTTAGCTACTAGTACTACTTCCTCTTGAGGTCTCCAAGGCTGCAAGTTTTCGGTATGTAGTTTGGACTTCACGCTTCAAAGATTTACAACCGAATAATCATCATCGACATTGAGGGCCGAGGCCAGTCAATTTCCGGCTCCATCCAAACTTGTCGTTAAGTGTCTTAGACCCTATAGTCTCGTGCCAAGAAGGTCTCGAGGTCTCGAGCTGGCGCGAGCGCGAGCGCAGCGTTAGCGTCAGTCTGAGTCGGACCTATTAGACGTTGAAACCGTACCACTGCGGCTCCCGATGGGACGGGCCGAAGGTAGAGGCGCGTGATGGTCGTTGCGTGAGAGGGTGCAATCGGAAAGGAAGTGTGTAGGACCAGGGTGGTATGCCCCATGCTCGGACTCTTTGGAAGGGACCGTGTTGACGGTGCATTGTAGCTGCCCGACATCGCTGTTCAACGTCATCCTGACCTTGGTTGGCCGTGTCATGCCTGTATTAGTGCATCACAAGTGACAATAGCTTAGTCACAAGGCCTGATGTGGCGTAGTTTAGTCATAGAGTGTACGTACAGCCCCCGGCGTTTCCATTTTTGGGACCTAGTCCGGCATCACCACCACCTTAGTGGTCACTTTAGATAGATCTGATACCCAGTTCTAGGCCTGTGCTATAGGCTAGGCATGCCTCCTTCAATGTTCTCCAAAGACTCTAGGGTTACGGATGTACCGGAAGTACCGAGGCATCACAGGATCTCTCTAGTAACGAACAAACCTGAGTGACAACAGTGGACAACGTAGGTATCGCTCATCAAATTCTTTGATGGAGATGGAATATGGCTACAACTTTCACAGAAATTAAGACGATTATCCAGCGATTAAACTTTTCTCTCTCCGTACCCGATGTCTCTACATCCACCCACTCAACGTAGGTCCCTGGATCCTCTTGATGCCGTTACTCGACCACCTTCCAACGAATCCAATCCACAACAAGAGGAAAGACTGGCAGCAGAAAGAGTAGCCAAAGAAGCCAGTGACGAGATAGACGCTGCAATTAACGCGGCACATCACGAAGGCCTTGAATGCAATCCTCAAGCTCTAAGGATCCTTCTTTTAGGACCGAGTGGAAGTGGAAAAAGCACATTGATGAAACGTGAGTTCTAATGGCGCATACCTTTTTGGACTCAGAATAAAGATAGCCTTGCTATAGAATTCCAGCGAGTATATGACACTACGTTTGATGCAGAACGTATAGCATGGCGTTATATCATTATTCTCAACTTCATCCAATGCACACGGAAAGTGGTCGATAAATTGTGCAATCGCGCGGAGCCTCGAAAATGGAATCCAAGCCCAAAGCCTCCAGTTCCAGGTGAACAAGGCAAAGTCAAGTTTACTATTCGTGCTATACACCCGTCGTCTAGAGACAATGTCAATAATCTTTTTCGTGAAGCTTCGTATTCGATTCTAGCTGACAAGATCTCACCTTTAATCAACCTCGAAGAGCGACTTCTGAAAAGTCTAGGGAGCAAATATAATCTTTCCGATATGCGGAGAAGTTCCTCCAAATACAGTGATTATTCTATTATTTT
>KN837126.1:697617-711756 GCA_000827215.1 Sphaerobolus stellatus SS14 | reverse complement strand
TGCGCTATGACTATATGCGCATATATCCTCCACCAGACGACCATTGTCTCCAACCAAACCTCCCACTCTCCAGCCACAGGAGTCGACGAATGTGTTGAGGGTGAATCCCGCGCGGAATCGCTTCCAAAGGGTGCTTGACGCGAGGGATAGTTCCGGACGGAAAGGTTCCGGGCGGAAATTTGGAGGCGTCCCCTGACAATCACATGCTATTAAATGTGCTAGCAATATTATTATCTAGAATTTCCTTCGGGGAAATACCGGCGGTATTTTGATTTGGCTTGGCTGCATCACGCTAACAATTAAATTTGGCATTCAATCCACGACCTTCCCGGCTTGGCTTGACAGGCTAAATTCGACTTTCAATCCACGACCTTCCCGGCTACGGTACTTGAGCTTCTATTCGACGGACAAAGTCCCACACTGCGTCCTTTTTTGTCCAAGTAAGGTAAGTAGATATACTCAAGCAGATGTATTCACCTCACCTCAGTAATATATAAATCGCGGATCATCCGACTGTGGCAAAAGAATCCCAAAGACATCTTATTTAGTCGAGGGCAAATTATATCTAAACGACAGGCAGTGCTAGTGAACAAAGGATGAATTATGTTTTATTTATTTATTTATAAGTGCATAGTGAGGCTGTATTATGCAGTCACTCATAAATCTGATCATCAGAAGTTGGCTAGTAATAAGAGGAATTTTGATAAAGCATATCTGGCGAATAGACCGATGGTTGAGATGGTCGATTGACCTGAGGATAGTACTGAGCCGAGGTCAACGAACTTCCGGAGGCTTGATTATAATATTGGAATGAGGGGTATCCGGCCGTGTTACTACCAACTGGAGCGTGGTTCATGTGATCCATACTAGCAGTGGGACTACTCTCCACATATTCGGTATTAGCTAAAGTAGGTGGGAGGACACCATGATTTACCGGAATCGAAGGTACGGATGGAAGACGAGGGATGGGATCTTCAGGATGGAGTGTGCGCTCATTTGCAATGATGAATTGGATGAGACTAATAGATATCAATAATATACTCATGGAGAGCTTGAATTAATACGTACTCGACCCATTCACCCACATTCCAATCATTTCCCCACAATTTGGTCTTCTCCTGGTACCAGGCAGCCACGCCAGCCCACCAATCCTTTCCTGCTTGAGGACGACCCATGTCACCACGGTTAATCCATGCTGGGTTCTCGCTAGCTATATAGCGCTGTTATGGGATGATAAGGATTACTCTTAAAGTAAAGAGGCAAGGACAGACAGACCAATAAAGCAACAAAGATGTAGAATTCAGTAGGAACGCGGGTAGATGGAGTATTTAGGAAGCGACGTGCTATGTCTTCCACAGTTTTAGACAGGCATGCTTTCAAATCGGACTGCTCTCGGGTCAATCCAGCCGAATTACGAATCTATGAAAAATCACAATTGTTAAACAAGATAGAAAAGATATCCGCAAAGAACTCACAATTATGCGAAGTACATCCCGATGGCCCGTGGCGAATCTCCTCGTCTCTCTCTGTAAGTCTTTCGTCAACTTGGGGCTCGCGAAAACTGACTCAAATCCGAAGCGGACTTGATGGACTTCGAGAAAGTCCTACATACACATCAGATTTAATCAGGCTTGAAATAAATATATGTCAAAGCGATAACGACGCACTATGACTTCCTGAGCAACATCCCATTGAATTCGACCGGTTTGGACCAAGTGTTCTTTAACAGTGGCATGCATAGTCGCCTATGTGAAAATTTAATATTTGTTAGTTTTATCTATACTTGAACGAACTTACACGCTGGTCCCCAGTAATAACCTGCTTGGAGACTTGCTCCTGATTGAGCATATCCACGAGCTTCTGTTCCAAGCCGTTCATCTTGTTTTCCAACTTGAACATAGTGGCGTGAATATGAAGATTTAGACGAAGTATCTCTTGCAATGGGTTGGAATTGAACTGAAGAGTTGGCATAATTAGAAGAAAGGTAGCTTGATAAAGAGATGCAATCACATTGGCGAGAACTTGTAAAGAACCTCGTTGCTCTGCAGTGATGTTTTGAGTACGGGAGATCTCATCGACGGAGGAGCTGATGATCTGTTGAATGATGAATTGTTGATTTTGTCCATCATCAACGGCTGAGGGTGTCGAACTCGTGGAGGAAAACGAAGGGGGGAATTGGAAAGGATGCTGCATAGGGTCAGACATGAAGGCGGGCAGTCGCTGAGTGACAGCAACTAGAGCTCGCCTATTTAAACTGGTGAGATAGCGGTTCATCAACGGATCAGCTGGTTAAACACAACACATGTTCAGAACAGTCTGAAGACAGTAAAAAATCAAGAACGTATTCTTTGGCCAATTTTTGGCACCAGGCGACAAGCGACCTCAAAATAGATTTTTCGAAGCGACCTGAAGCTAGCATTGCAAAAATACGTTCTTGATTTTTTACTGTCTTCAGACTGTTCTGGTGTGTAATTACCGTATACCATAATTTGCGCTAAAATTCTTATTTATTTTTCCAAGCCCAATCAGACGAAATCAATCCATGGCTTTGGGTCAAGTGCGACAACCTAGCTATACTTGGAGTAGGAGGTGTCAGTTCTGTGATACGTTGCTCTTGACTGGAGGGAGAAATGGAGGATTCTGCTGTGGGCAACGCGGGAAGTATGCTCATATCGTTCCAGAATTACCTCCTCTCTCTGCGCAATTTCTATGGTTAGCAACTCAGCCGAATATATCTTTTCTGAGCCGAAAGCTTATCTTACATCAAGAAATTTGCTAAAAACCGGCGCCTAATGGCTCGGTAACGAATTTTAGCTATTCCTATGGAACGACCCAGGGATATCCTATTTTTTTTTAAGAACCTAATTTATATGATCTATTACCCTCCCATGACAAATAACTGAGGCCATCTATGCAGTCTGCATCGAGATATTGCCCATGCAAATTTTGCTATGGAAATGTACATAAACTATGATCAGCTATAGTTGCTAGCATAGTCGTCTATAGCTGATCATAGTTTATGTACATTTTCATAGCAAAATTTGCATGGGGAATATCTTGATGCAGGCTATATAGGCAGTCTCAGGTGTTTGTTATGAGAGGATTATGGATCATATAAACCAGATTCTCGAAAAAAAAAATAGGTATCCCTGTGTCGTTCCATAGGAATAACCAAAATTCTTTACCGAGCCATTAGGCGCCGGTTTTTACGACGTTTACTGATGTACTATTTTCATTTGCGGCAATGGAAACCAGTGAGTCCTTCCCACATCTAGCAGGCCCACTTGGCTTCGTTGCTATACAAGGACGGGTGTATCACCGACGTCGCCCTGCCCATTCTAACTCGTGACTTAGATGGCTCTTATACGACGGCTGGAACAGATCCAATATGCCTCACAACGAATGGTCCAACATCATTCCTGCAACCTGGACCACTGCTGTGAGCTCTGCACTTCTGCAGCACAATTGGTTCGCCAGAGAACTTCATTTTATGTCAAATCTTTCCACCCAAGAATGTCCAAATGCACACCTTATACTCAACGATGGTGTGGGCAAAATCGCAGCAATCTTGCGATTAGACAACACGGCTGCTGGCAACTATACTCCAAGGTCCACGGTAATCCGAAAGATGGATAATTCCGTTTCTCAAATAGGTTCCATCAGTCGTTTATGGGAACCACTAGCATATCGACTCCTTTTTCCGCATGGTACTTTAGGCTGAGGAAAAATATTCGGGATTAATAGGCAATACACAGAAGAAGAATATCTGCACGCCGCTAATATTCTCGTGGATCCTGCGACGGAAGCAATTACTGGCATCCTCGACTGGGAAATGGCGGGCTTTCGGCCTGCATGGTTGGCAGCTGTAGCTTCGGAATGGTTCAACGATGACTGACGCCATATTTTGACCGAACAGGGGCTGAATCTCAGCACATGTAGCTTGGCATGGGAAAGCGTTGATGACCAGCGACTGCGTGCATTCTTTCGGATGCAACTCTGGAAGAACAACGAGTTGTTGTACCGCCATAGTGTGTTGGGGATAGAGTACCGAGGATTTTGGTATACTGCTTGCCATAGTTCGTGGCGTACTTGGGTCGAAATTTGGGTGTGTCAATACGCGGAAACGTTTTGGAATATAAATAGGCGAGGACCTTTCCCTTTTAGTATCTACGAGTGGTTCAGATGGAGAGATAATGGGTAAGTTTCCAATGCTACTCTTTTCGCCGTGGGTTCCAGACCCATACCTTATATTCCTAGCATGCCGCCAGGGAATATCCTAAAACAATGAAGCCATCATTGCTTGAGGCCTGATAAGAGTTTTGGAGCCATAAAAAAAAATATTGTTTCTGTAAATATGGAGGGTTTTTTTTTCAATTAATTAGGGCACCTATACGAACGTACATATTACGAGACTTGAGTCATGGTAGTTATCCATTTATTTCATGATATTTGTAAGTGCGATGCACCTCATATAGCGGCGATTTGATTTCTCCTATAGGTTCTTGCAGTATGATTCGTAAACAAATAAGACCTACGAATCGTGTTCATACTTGAGCAATAGCCGCTGCATGTGCATGGCGGAACTGATTCCACCTTGGGGAATCCACAGTTGACTAAGATTTTTGGTGTCTGATTTTAGGGATGCCCGATCATCTTGTATACTTAGACTTGCCTGCCACGTCCGAGTCCATGCTCCTAAAATCCTGTAAATGAAAGCCCTTATTCCGGTGGAACTTCCACATTGGTATCTCTTGTTTTTTTAGGTAGTTGGGATAGTATAAGGTGCAACCACTGCATTGTAAGTACATCATTCCAGCGCTTCGTGGGCCTTTCTCGAAGTCTCTTTGGTGGTTTGTGGACGTTATATTCAAATCTATCAATTCACTATACCCAACCACCATCAGCTACAACTGAACACCTTTCCATTCCTCAAGAAATAGAGATTTGTATTGATGGAATCCGAACGCTTCTGAGTCAGTTTGACATCCAGCAGTACTGCGCAGTTCCAACTTGAAAAAGTGCTTTCGTGCAAAAAGGGAGTCTTCCGCTGATACTAGTTGTGAGTAACATACCAAAGGTACCTGCCAGATATGAAAATCTAAGAAGTCCAGATGAATATTACTGCTTAAGTTCACGAAGGCAGTATCCGTCGTCAAATTGAAGTCGGTGGCGAGAATGCATAGGACTCTAGAGGGTAGGCGAATATAATTAAACCGTACACCTTAGTGGTGTATGTTCCTTGATAGACAAGGACGACTGTGTAAAATGCCAAGTCAACCTGACTTACAGCAATCCAAGCAAGCACTTGCACAAAATACGAAGACGAAAGGATCAACTCACAATATCGAGCGGTCGACAACATGGTATACGATTGGTCTGCCCTAGTTCATTTAGAGCTCAAACAGCGCAATAGTACATACCTCCCTCCCCAGTCAATATACGTCAAGGAAAATCCTTCTTATTCGCAGATAACGAAGAAGTCATTCAATAATTATGAATGAGCACAAAAATGTCGAATTTGGAATTGTATTCATGGTCAAAGATCGGAGGCGGCCTACGGGGTACGCGAAAAAAATTATAGGTCAGAATGAGTCTGAATACGGCCGCGGTCTGACTATTAACATGCCTGCTAGCTTCACCTTCAGAGTCTTATAGCCATATTCTTGCCATATCCACGAAAATCGTGAATAATCATTCCGATTTTCTTCAAGATTATGTAGAGACAGTCAGGACATCACTGAACGACAGAACCTGAAAGCCTGTTATCTATAGGGCTCACTGAGCGGCCACACAAGTTGATATGACCACTGTGTATACATCTAGGAACAAGGACAGTCTATATGTACGCGTTACAGGCTCAGAGCTTACGTAAGTATTCTATTCATGCTACTTAATGACGCTCCCATCTTGATGTACGTTTCCTTCTGGGAGCTATCAGGTCTTCATCCTACCTCCAGCCTTCGGCATAATCCACCGCCCTCCTAGCTCCTACCCGACACGTTTCCATGCCACTAACCACCTGTCCCTTGCCTTGTCAGACACGCATGCACGCTCAGCTTAGGAATCTGCGGCGGTTCCGACACGTAGCCCCAGAAACCGCGTACTAGACGCTTCGTCGACCACCACGCAAGTTGAAATTTCCCCAACGATCGATTTAGAAGGAATAAGCCGCATCATGCTCCTATATTAGAATGGAGGTGCTATTCCGGATATGCAAACGATGCTGAGAGGTTCATGGGAGGAGGATGAGATTTGGTGGGAGAAAGCTGCCTTGGTGGGTACGAGAGGCTTGTTATACTGGTCTTGATGCTCAACTAAGGTAAGAAACTTTTGTTGTTTATTTACAAACGTCTGAATGAATACTATTCTGTAGTTAACTGTATACTGTCGCTCTTTATCGATCCTACACAAGATCCAAGCCTGTCCACTCCTTCCAGCCCCCACGTCCGACGCGTCCAGTTATTCCTTCAAATACTCGACATGTACCTGTACCGTTTAATATATTCGACTAACCCGATTATTCCTCGTATCATAAGTCTCAAGTTCTTCTATTCCGCTCGTGGATCCTGGCGGACATCCATGATGCACTCCAGTGGATACGCAATTGCAGCGTTGAAAGGAAAGACAAGTCACAATCTTTATCTTCTGGCGGCCAGGCCAATATTCTCAATCGAAATCTTCATGTTCAAGGTTTCAGTTCCACTGAGCGGTCGATGGGAATCCGAGTCCTGAATGGAGTCCGCATATTCTCATAAACCAAAAATAAATATAAATAGACATAGACCGGTGTTATCCAACAAAGTGAGAGGTTCATAAGCCATTGAGGAATTCATGAACAGGAAGAAACGCGTCGTGGCGAGCATTGCGAGCCAGGAAGAAGCGGGTTGTGCGACACGTCGTGGAGTCGGTAGAGAGCCAGACTCCCACTAGACGACTCAATGCGACGCAGATAATGTTCAAGTACCTCGGGTCAGAGAGGGCCTTCTCCTACGACCTAACAGTCACGACGAGAACAAGGACGAGGAACAGCGCGTCCGGCAGGACGGCGAGGAAAGCAAACGTCATCAGCCAATGGCAGGCTTGGCGCGTCCGCATCATCGTGCGCTCGACGTACCACACCACCCACGCTCGACGACCTTGCGCTGCCCCGATCGCAGAATAATACGTGGTAAGTCATGCTGCTTTCGTACACCGTCGACGATGGCCCATAGAAGAACGTCGAATGGCACTGGCATCTGTACCTCCAATGATCCAAGATTCGCTGTACGACTTTGTATGACGATTAATATCCTCGAACGCGAAGGATATAGGCATTCTGGAACCTCAATGCTGGTGATACGGAGGATGACGCGGCGACAATGTGGGCTTGCGTAAAAGGTACGTCCAGTCTATGTCATTAACTCTTCCGCTTTAGCTGATTAGAACCGATATAGGAAGGATACGCCGCGTTTAATCTACCAACCGATAGAAGCTGGAAGAATCTCTTTAATCTCCGTGCTAGACCTAACGCGTGAATAGCCTACTTCGGCATCCTGCTCGCGATCGTTAGACGGCCTGTCAACCAGTTATTGCAAGGCAGATTTGGCTTGGAGGCTCGGAAGAATAATCTCATGAATACGTGTTGATAGGTATGTTATATTTGATACCTGGCCTCTAAATATAATCATATGAACACACTCAGCCTGAAGCCTGAAGCCGTCACTCGGTGCTCGTTGCGCGTTACACCAGTTCAAGTCGCCGCTTACATACATGGGATCGTCTCTGGCAGATTATAGCGTGGCATTCCCGCTCGTTGCATGGCGATTGCTGCGATGTTCGTCCAGGCTCAATGGGAACGAAGGAGACTATCTACCTAGTTGACATTCCGTCACCATTCGCCCACGAGCAACCACAAACGCGTCCATCACGCCATCTTGCTCGGACATTCATCTTCGACTCGAGGATGTCTCCCGCCTCCACAAAGTTCGTGATTATTTTCAAGTTTAAATGGATGACTTGCCGCAGGGTTCTAAATCCTAAATTCTATTTTCTAAATTCTAAATTCCGAGTAAACGCCCGTGAGCCATTTGCTCGGGTCCAGCGCTCGTTTTCTAAACTCATGATCGACGCTAGAGGGGTCATTCTAAACTCGAGTTTAGAAGGGGGGGGGGGTACCCCCCCCCCTTCTTAACTAAAATTTAGAAAAGGCTCCGGTCTAAACCATTTGTCAGCATGCCCTTGCTATTTAAGGTCAACCAACATAACACGTCCACAAGAGTACACAACCTGCCGTTTTCTCTCAATCTGCAAACCTTAGATACTATCCCAGTCAACAAAATGAGCAACAAAAATTCGTGGACTCCCATCACCCACTTAGACTCAATCCCTCCTACCGAGTACGCGGCTGGAGAGTGGACTGACCTCGTCGGGCTGCCGGGACTTAATGAGATGTGTCGAATGTTAGCATTTGATTGAAAAAGCCAAGCAAAGCACAATGACCAAGTATAGTAGGTGAAAAAGTTTGGAAATAGGTTTGGGAACGACGTTACGGATGGCGCAGGCTTTCTAAATCACGCCATCTAAATTTGGAACTCCGAAATTTTTGGTTTAGAACGGCTTTCTAAATTCTAAAAGTCTACGGCAAGTCATCCAATATCTTGTTTACACAGAGCGAATCGGTCGAGGCGCCCCATTACGTCATCGCTTTGACCCGCACCGCGTTTTCCTTTTCTCCTCATACTTCATGCAGTCGGGTTCATGGTCGCGCAGGGGGCGTGCGTTTAGGCAGCCTCCGGAGTGCGTGACCTTGTGGATTCACCCGCTGCTTGGATTTAAGGAGGAAAGAGAGGGATTCCGTCGCAATCCCAGCTCTTCGCTTCTCCTCGCCAGGTATGTTCCTCCCCGCTGTTGAGGAATCCGCTCGCTAACCGAGACCGCTAGTCTCCCGCGTCACATTTGCTAGAGGGATCCCGCCGTAATCCCATATATTCCGTTGACCTCGCTAGGTATGTTCCTCCCGGTCGCCGAGGAACCCGCTCACTAACTGAGACCGCTAGTCTCCCGCGTCGCACCTTTTCGCTTTCAAACTCTAACGAGCATCTATCGAATCAGAATCAGGTTCCAAGATAGTTCAATGACCGGACCAAGCAATGACGTCCCACACACCGCCAGTCAATCAACCCTCGATTCATCCCTCCCTTCTGGATCGCTTGACGACTCCATCAACAGTCTCGTCCAGAATTGCCTCAATATCATCGAGCAACGTAGGAGAGGGGAGATCAGAACCAGCGAAGCGGCCCGACGATTATTGGGAGTGTTACCCTCAACCGAAGACGGGGAGCGCGCACTTGAACAATATGTTGAGATGTGCGTCGAGATGGACCGGGACAACGCACTTGCCAGCGAGAGGGGGAAGGAAATCGCCGACCGTTTGGGACCAGACGCAAGAGATGGTGGGGAGAACATCCAGCCCCCGCAACCGCGCGAGGCTGATCGACCGGATATCCACCCCGAGTTACCCAGGCAGTTCGACGACATCGCCAATGACCTCCAAGCGGATGACACCAAGAAGACTTTCGACAGAACGAAACTCCCTTGGTACAGCAGGCCTGAACCAGCCCTTGACCCCGTCGTTCAAGAAACCTTGTCCAAGAAGCGTTTTTACCTCGCAAACTGCAAGGAGGTCAAGCACGACTTACTCGGACAAGCAGATTGCCCCGCGTTCCCTGACAGCCTCTGGCATGATGTCATCGTCGGGAACTACATCGACCTTGACAAAGTGTATACCGGAAGATATTCCTTGGAAGCGGATACGGAATTCACCCAGACCGTCGGGGACATCGACTTTCGCATACGCGGGAACGGGAGTGTCGGAAAAACGGTCAAGGAGATTCGCTCGCACTCAGAATGGACAGTTGCATTCCATTCCGCCAAAACCGCCATCCTGTACCTCTATCCCAATCGGCGGGAAGAGTTCGCGGCCTACGAAAATTTCATCATCGGCCAATTCGCTGCGACAAAACCGGATGAACACCGCAGGGTCATCGCGCTCGATAAAGCTATCAGAAAAGAGGCCGCAAGAGTCAACAACTGTACTCTCACAACCGTTCCAAGCTTCAACGCGTTCGGGACGCAATACCTCAACGCCATTGGACTTGGCGCCTCCTCACCCGGTGCAATCCCGCTCAGTTCACTGGGAAAGCGGCGCAGAGATGATGGACAAACTACACCAACCTGCCGACGCTACAACAGGGATAAGTGTTCAGGACCATGTAGATTCCGCCATATCTGCCTACTCTGCAAAGGTCGGCACCAAGCGAAAGACTGCGCTAGCGACAAGCGACAGCATTGATGCGCGTTGGAAGAGGCCGCGCTATACCCGGGGATTTCTATGGTCGGCAGACGAAGAACCGGGCACCCCTTCAGCAACATCGACAATCTCTGCCGCTCCGCTCCCATCACCTCCTCAATCCGAACTCTCAAACCAGATCGCCCTTGAAACCATTCGAAAAAATCCTCATCTTTTCAAGATAGTGACCCCAATCAACGTCCTCCGTTTTGAAGCTCTCCTTCAATCTCATCCGAACCGGCCGTATGTGGAGTCCGTGTGTAGGGGCCTCCGCGAAGGTTTTTGGCCTCACGCTTCAATTCCTTCCGACTCTCCAGATACATTCGACTATTCGCCCTTTCGCATCCTCTCATACACCTGCAACTCAGCCGATTCGATAGTTGTGATTTGAAGAACGGTGCTTGTAAACTGCTTCCGTCGATCAAATACCTTAATAAGATTTGTTTATGCGCAGGCGCAAGGGTCTTACAAGGCCGATGACGCTCTCATTCTCGATTGTCTCCTCCCGATCACCGGTACTCGCCAAACTATCAAGTCTTCATCCTATCTCCCGCTTCAATGTCCTCCATCTTCATTCTCCCGCCTATCCAAACGCTTCCCTGTCCCCGATCACCTAGTCCCCGTGCGCCCACGCATCCATAGGACCATAATCAGCTTAGGAATAGGGTAGTTCGACGCATCGTGGCCTCAGAAGCTGTCGGTGTACTAGAAGCTTCGTCGTCTATAGCACATCCACGAAGTCGAAATCCCATCCTGCAATGATCGAACGAGAACGATTCTTCCAAGTCTCATCCTGCTCGTATACGGGGATGAAAGAACGCCATGATCGGAATGTGCAGTCGTTGCAGATAGGTGTGGAGACGGGCATGGGGGGAGGTTGGCAACAGATTCGATGGGAGTAGTTGTCGCGATGGGTACGAGAGGCGGGTTATAGGGACGTTAATCAAAGGTACGAATCCTTCTTATTCATTAAGGATATATACCTGGATAATATCCTTTTGTTATCTACATACTATCATTTGTTTTCGCTTTCACTGTTCGCACCAATATCTGAACGTATTTCTTATATTCCTGTTATCGCCTCAATCCAAATTCTCGCCTCGAGCGCAATTTTCTGTGTAACTCAGCGATAGGGTTCTCTTCCCAGTCCTTCCCGACCGATCGTAAAATGTTCCCGGCTATACTTCTCGAATAGTGCCGCACTCCTCTATATTCCATGGCATTATTGCCGTTGCCCCCAAACATGGAGAGCCGAGGTTGGAACCCTGCTCTGGATGGTTACGGTCCTATTAGGGCGTTGTTGACAGGCGGATTTGCTATAGGTACTAACTCGGACCTGCCTACACGTACGTTTCGACCCATGCTTTATGTACAAAAATGCTCACGTGAACGTTAACGTCCTCAGCCATCTCTCGTTATATTGCGTTGCGTTGCGTTATTTCGATTGCACGTTAGGATACTATCCAACCAGTCGCTTTCATCAGTCGTTGGAAATCAGCCAAGAGCAAACCTCAACGTTGCGTCCATCAGGAAAGCTGGCAAATGGCGTTTATTTTTCCGTAGCACTACAGATTCTAGAAAACATCTAAGTATGGAAATAATGCCCAGCTAGCCTCGCTAGCCTCTCGCTAAATCATAAAGTTAACTCAGCTGGTTTGAACAACTCTGAGCACTATTATACTTAGTGCAATGCCACTACCTTCACTCCTCTGCTGTAGCTTCTACCTGCTCAGCAATCCATGGTTTGTACCACTTAGAGCACCTCGAAATCTCACTTATTACTTTGCATCCAGATACTACTACTCCATGGAGAAATGGTGGTAGCTGCAGGTGCATTGCACGGTCATCACTGGTGGGTTAGCATGCTATTTTGACAGTCTATTCCTTTGAATAACCGGTTTGAGGGTTGATCCCAATAAAATCTCGAATTCTTTAGGCTGGTACGTTTTACCCAGCAACACTCCGCATGCTTTGCGCTAAACTACCATCACTGTAGGGAAGGAGAGTAGTCACTTCAAAGTGCCACTCATTGGTGAGTTGTTCCTTTATCAGTACCAGACTAGATTAGCTCAGGAAGTCCTCTTGTAGATAACCATGACAACAACAACAACAACAACTAACATCAATTGCAAGAATTCTGTCTGTCAATACGGTGCGTATATCGTTTTGGACGCTGTATGGTATATTAGCTATCTTATACATTCACAGATCGCTCTAATATTAGCTGGCATTAGTAACATCCACCCGCTCCCTAGGCTAAAGTATTCTCGTAGTAGGTCTATACTGTTATATATCCGGAACGGCACTGATGGCCCTCCACCAGAGTCCGTCGAAACTACTCAGACCTTCTCTAATAACCATATGAATTTTATTTCTTTGAAATCCTCTGCTCATTTCATCAGTTCAGTCCCAGAATAGCTTTGTAGTATAGTACCATCTCTCTGACATCCTTGTAATTAGTTCTGGCAATATATATATCAATATTTTATACATTTATTACTATCTATCGGAGGCAAAATAAAATAAAATAAACAATAATAGTTAATTAAATCACTCTATACTGCCCTATTGAGGCTATGAGCCCTATGATTACTAGCATAGCTGTGCATAGTGCCTGCGACCGCTACGGATGCTACCATAGTGTACATAAATTACAGAGACTATGGTCGCTATATAGCCTCTGTAGCATTTTGCCAAGTTTCCTGATGCTATCATGAGTCTGTGAATGAGAAGTTCATCAACGTTAACGGAGCAGTGTACGAAAACGAGGAGGGGTGTTATTTGCGGAGTAAGGCCTACTAAGCTTTGCGAGGCAAATGTTGAGAGCGAACTACTCGAGTATTTCCACTGGATCTTGAAAAAAAAGACCACGATAAGCGGCTCGATATATGGAAACTTGAGACGTCTCCAAGTCCTCAACAGGGCCGATTGGAAAAGTAACTCTGGAGGCCTCTGAAGGCTGCAGCGGATCGGAACGCTAGACGACAGCCTTTGACGAGAGTCACTAGCATGCCAGATCTCCCGAGATAGTCTGTTCCTACTTATTCTAGCAGGCGCCGCGGTACGGATCCTAAAAGATTTGCTTTGATAATACGTGATAGTCTCCACTGAGGGTGCATCGATCTTCTGCTCTTTCATTCCGCTCCAGTTCCTTCTGAATCTCCTGATATTCCTACCGGTGGTCAGTTGATCTTGATCCAGCTTTTTTATTAGGGAGCTTTGGGAAAGCCGTATCAGTTAAAGCGAGAAGGTGCGCTAGAAGTATGGCTGGGAAATGAGCACTCAGGCCATGGACTCAGAAGCGCAAGCCCGAATGCGTGTGATCGTCGCATATACTCGCATATCCATCTTAACATCTGTACCACACTAGCCCCCATTGGGTAAAAAGTAAAATGAAATGAAATAAACTTTTCAACTTATAAGTACTTAGAGATCTTTACAGGTTCTAAGGTTTATTTCATCTAGACTTTCAGATTTATACCAGGCACAATAGTCGGAACTACTCCGAACTCCCGCTCTATGATCGGCACACGCATTTAAAATGATCTTGGCTGAGAAGCATCGGAGCATCGCATTTATCACACTTCACTGTGGATCAATTTTCTTTTTAATACGCCGTCTATTCCCACAGAGATCACTCGAGATAAGAAAATACCGGAACAACTTTTGATTTCAACGTCAGGATAGGGAAACAAAACAGTACAATACAGTATGTAAATAATCGATTGAGGGAACAGAGGAAAAAAGCATACTCAATCCGCGTCTGTTAGTTTCCCCCTCAAAGAGGGGTACTCGTCCTCTGGGCCACGAAG
>KN837126.1:674182-684606 GCA_000827215.1 Sphaerobolus stellatus SS14 | reverse complement strand
ACCTCAAGGCATTGCACCAGCTACCAGGCAACACAGATCCACAATAAGAGGCCGTGATATTGAAAATAGGTGAGATAATTCTTGCTAAATCCTTCGCAGTTCGATACCTTTTCTCGTTTGATAAGTCTTCAAAGCAATCAGTAAATCTCTCTCCTTGAAGATACTGCATAAGTATCCATTCTGCTCTGACGGGATTATCTGCTGTACTGCAATACAAATAGACATCCGGAACTGGTAAGGACGTTTTCTCTAAAAACATATTGAACTCGCAGTCCAAAGATTTAAAGGGGCAACCTACCTTTAACGAGCATCATTGCTGCCACCTCACTCTCTGTTTTGAAGACCGGTCGAACGGGGAGAACGACTTTGGCCACCACCTGACGCCCATTGTTGAAGGTGTAAATAAATGCTCGGCCATAACCTCCGTCTCCCAAGGCAACTCGTTCCAACCTGTCCGCATGAAAATGTTGAGTAACGATTATGTCTAATGCATCCATATCGGGATTGGCCACATTCCATAATTCGTCGTGAGGGGATGGCGAGCTGGAGCGCGAACTTGACATGGTTGCAAACGGAAGACGGCCTGTTCTTTTTAAACCCCGATCTTCGGTTATAATACTTATGTAAAATATTAGTGTCTTCGCCAGCTGCTGCCGTGATCCTTGCGTGAGCGTGAGAGTCCCAGGGACGCATGCATGCCGGGTCTCCGCCAGGTAACAGTCGATCGTTACCGTCCCGATAGCCGACATTCTCCATCTGGCCTGCCGGACCGCCCTACCACCCTGTGGACATACACCGTAGAACGATGCCCCCCCCCTCCCAGGCTTTCTCACCAAAATCAGGTTGATTGGATGGATATTATTTCAAGGTGTATGCTAGGGATAGCCTCAGATTTTTTAATGGGACTGGTACTTATCTAAGAATGTTCACTCATTAATAATTATTCAATGGGCTGAGCGACGAGCCTTAGGATTTCAAACGTGATCATTGAATTGTACACCAGCATGGAAGTAAGTTGGGTGCCATATAGCGTTATAAAACAAGTGTCTGAACAAAGACTCAACATCAGGAGAGGAGCTGGTGGGAAAATGAGGCAGAGCTTAAATAAAATTATATATTATATAATATAATAAACAATACTTATGAGTAGCAAAGAACCCGAACTACTCATGAGCATATATGATAAATTGGTGAGGTATCTATAGCATTGACATCAAGCTTAATTATCGAGACAGGCAAAATCTTTCCTATATGAAGTATATCATTTCCTTAATTTTTAAAGGACTAAGTAGAAGCACTCAACGTATTATGATTTTCGTCATTACTTATTTATTTGAAGCCTTTTGAAGGGAACACATGACATAGAGAGAACCGTTGCTCAATAGACTAGTTAAAACTGAACTGGTTGCCCTTCTCATCCAAAATATAAAATTTATGCAGCTACAATCAAAGCTTTCTACAGAATAGACACTATATCTTTGTAATACTTATCCTAGCACAAGACTTGTCGCTTTATCTGTTGTGGATTGACTGGATACTTAGGTATAATTAATCTCAATTTTGTCTTGCAACAGCTGATACACAGCCCCCACGTTATATCGAAGCTCTCCTAGAAAATTATACTCATTGGACAAGGTTTCTGGAGAGATTTAGCGGAAATGTCGCTGAGGCTGGGTCACCGGCTGTGCTTGACCGACAACATGGCCAGATCTCGCGAATCAACTACACCGTGATGCCGGACGGCAACGATCAACTGTGCACTCGGCTTCCACCCCACCACATGGTAATCTGATCCCGGCACATGGGAATTCGATCCGCCCAACTAGGTACCGCTCCATCACATGGTCTGTTCATCGCACTTTTCAATTTCTCACGTTTTATAGCTGGGATTGTGACGTCCCTGGGCTTACACAAACACAGAACTTATCTTAGCAGAATTTGAACTAGATTTGAAGGGCGCCAAGCGTGGCGGCGGCTTCCCAACAAAGCAGAAAGGGGATTTTATGATGAGTCGACGAAAGCCGCCGCCACGCTTGGCGCCCTTCAAATCTAGGTCTAACTCTGCTAAGATAAGTTCTGTGTTTGTGCAAGCCCAAGGAACCCGCTGCACATGTACAGATTTGTACATAGTTAAAATAACTTTCGAAGGTAGTCCCTGTCGGACCGGAATGCCGTGTTGCACCTAATACTAATTAGGCAGAGCAAGTCGACGAAAAAATTGATTGACCTGGAAGGACTTTGTAATGAAAAGCTAGAGAGAAAAAAATGAGAATATTATGTTTTCTCGCCCAGTTCTCGTGCCCTCCATCAAGACCTCTATCACGGCTCATCACACACTTCATCAACCTCAACCTCATCCGACCGACTTTCCCCTCATTTCCACTTCTCACCACCGTGACTGCCCGTCACTATCGGCACGTGCGCATCACTGTGTCTGCTCATCATTGCAGACGGCGAGAACATCAGCGCCGCACAAGCTTATTTCTTGCTCAAAAATTCCAAATAGATAAAATGAAATAATAGTCAATATATTAATTGATTAACTGTCTTCTAGACTAAACCCCAACCATCCGAGACATGTACAATGTTCTGTCTCAATAGTACGGTTATATTATTATTGGCCACCTTGGGCAGCTAATTCAACATTTACTATTGTTCTCGTTGGCCTCCTTATTATCCTGTATTGATGATCGTACTACTTGCCCCCGCCGATGCCGCTAGTTGCTTTTCGTCATTTAGGTGGTGAAGGTACGTAGTTGCTCTTCATATGTTCACTGACCGACTTACAACTTTGTGACATAGTAGCTATCCGCCGTTGGATACAAGCGCACTCCTCTACACCTCTCATTACAATCAACTCCAATAATTTGGTGGATTTATGCAAGGAACAGATGGTACGACTTGTAATAAGTTCTGACACCTCTGATAAGTCTGACAATTCTGGCTGTTCAGATCATTCAGGCCGGGTAAGACCATTCACGTTATCATGTGTATAGTTGTTTATCTGATCTATTCCAGCAGTTCTTACATTTTGGTGAGCATAGGAGGAGCGGGGATGGGAGAGCATATTGGCAGGGTATTGGGTCCGGGATCGGACTGGATGGGACGAGTGATGGCGTGGTGAGATATCAGGTAATGAGAACTGGGATAAATGTCTGGTGTAGTCAAAATAAGCTGTCTATAGCGAAAATAGAACGCTCTGTTCAATTGAAATCATATTGTCTCTGCTCGAATCATCTTGATGCAAGCAAACTGCGCTCCAGACCGTTGCTGTCAGACATCGTCATGAACGCAATATGATATAAGAAGGGTAAATGACTGTGGATGAAAACTGCTGACTTTTGAATGCCGCCCGCCAAGGACAGCGCAGGTTTTCACTGGGCATGAAGTTCTAAACCTTTGAAAATACGAGAGGAGAGATTCCCCTCCGATGAAACAACATAAATCGTACTTCGTTGCTAACGTTTAAACTTCGTTCGGGCTCTGTACTATACAGTTTTCCAAGCTGAAGTATGAGGGACAGTCTGCTTAGTTGAGCTGTAAACCCGAGCTTTTGAGCTCTGTCACTGAGAAAGGTGCCATTATCGATTTCTCCTCCCACTCCTGACAATTGATTGACATATGTATCTACAACCGCTGCCAGCCTTGAAGTCTCCTGAGGACTAATTAGTCCGGAATTTAACAGGTATGGAAGCTTTTGAACCTGGGCATCTGTCTTACGTTTTTCCCCTAAAAAGTACCAGCATCAGTGACGGTGGAAAAAGTCGTCCAGGCACGTCCGGCCGTCCAGACTGATCCTGGGCTGTCTGGCGCTGTCTAGGCCGTCCAAATTTACTATGAGGTCGTCCCGGATCACTCCAGACGAAACGCCCATTACTGATGCCTTAACTCTCTCGTTAAGGTTACAGTAGCATCGTCAGGCCTTTTAAAAAAATTATGAATAAATATCTCAGACGGAGAAACAGGCATGGTTCAAGGAACAACGGAGGGAGAGAGAGAGAGAGAAAAGGGGTGACTTCAAGCTCCAAAGCAACTTCGTACACCTATTACTGTAAACAGCACATCTATTGAAAATCGTTTCGACGGAGAAGAGATGAATGAATGAATTCGAACTACGTGGATCTTTGAATGGTCCTACCTGATCTGTTTGCAAGTCACTGGCAGATTATCTGTTATATAAAGATGTTTGTCATTCTGTAGTCATTCAGGAAGAGAAAATAAAATAGAACTTACGCATTTTTCTTCCTTCCGCACTTGGCGTATACGCCATTGATAGTAATCTTGCGCTCGCACTTTTTGTTCATGAAGGCCAACGTCGCCTCATGTGCGGCCTGCCCTTCTCCGCCTTTACAGACCCAATAATGTTCTGAACAGGAGATCTTGGCGTTTTTGCAGCCGTTCACTGAGCAGTGGTGTGAGTTGGGCATGCCGAAGTGGATAGTGAAATTGTAATCCAGTGGTGGGTTAATACGACACCATGATGTTTACTGCTTTTATAATATATTAAACAGGAGTTCACCCTCTGGGTGCACGCGGACAGAAGCTTGTCCAGGCGCCAAAGTCTCGGAACAAAGCGTCTCGTTTCCTGATTCAAAGGATATTATAGTTCTTCGCATGAGCTCTCCAAGTCCGGTTAGTTGAATGCAAATCACGGCCCCCTACTTAAGAATGTGCCTGTGGGGACATGCCCCTATTCCGGGAGTCGTAATGTTCTGAAGCACGGTTAAATAAGCGCTGATGTCTAAGGAACCTGCAGGGCCTGTGAACAGAAAAGGTTTTATTAAGATATCTTTTTGGACTAGTATTCATTGCCGAAAGACTCTCACATCGCATCTGGATCTATAAGGAAAAGTTCTTTTGGTTTATTTAATTTAGAATTTGATTGTTACTACATCGTGACAGCATGTCCCGTCATGAACTGCAAAAGAACGGTCGCTGAACAGGTTCTGAGTGGATAGGCGTGTATTCAATAGTTTTTTCCTGGCAATCCGTATTTATGTGTGTTTGAAGATGTCAAAAAGGTATTAGTATTTAGGATATATGAATGCTTTCGAGGTCATCTATTCCTCCCAGAAACTAGAACCCCCTTCTGTCATCCCTAGTTCAATTCCGAGGATCAGCCTCACACAATGGACAAGATCCAAGGAGATCAAGAAGTAAGGCACGGGATAATGGTTCCGTATCCAGTGTTCTGATGGTTATACTATCGAAGCATGATCCTGAATATAAGTTAAGTCTGAATTGGAATATTCAAAAACTACTAGTACGATGAATGTTATTGGGAGATGTAAACAGATATTTGGAATGGAAATATACACGCCGATAACCACATGGCCATCCGGTTTAGGCTTTTCGCGATACGCAGGAAGTTAGAGCAACATCGACTCGCCATAGGCTGAAGGCATCTTAAGAAGCACCGATAACGACACGCATGCGTTCTTATGGCCATACTGGAGGTTTCTTTTTGAATATATACACGTAATGCGTCCTTATGACTACTCAGGACGTTTTATTTTGAATCTATACACAAACAGCCAGAATTGGATTTTCGGACAATATCGCATCACTTTTATCGTATTTTTTCTTTCTTTTTCTTTTCCCTATGTACAAAAATGATCCCAAGCCTTATAAGGATAGATGATTCACATATGCTATTGGAAATCGATTGCTATCCTACATCCGAGATCCATAATTCCATTTAACCCGATAATATCAGCGTTCACAAAGTGGCGCATCAGTCCCTAAACTCCGTTTACGCCGGTCGACCATACCGAACTCCCATCGATATTCGATGTCGGATGTCGGAACCAACTCTTTCTATTATCACCATAATCCGATACGAGCATCAAAGCGTGTATAAGTCATGCTGAGATCCTGTTAGACAACATCCTATTAGGCGGATATTGAAAGGTGAATTTGAAGGAATAGGCTCGTAGGAATGGTGTAGTCAATTTCCTTCCTTATAGGATTGTCATACTCGATGGTCGATGGTCAAAGGTGCCTATATGAACGTATTCAGCCCTCCCTCCGTATATTGCATTTCTTACATCATCGAAGATCCCATGTAACAAGTGGAGCGATAGCAAGATCAAGAGTAAGATCTTTCAAGCATCATGCTCGTCGCCTTGCTGCAACATTCAACATCCACTCGAAGGCAGTCTCTCGCCTCTACAAGATTCATTTATTTCGTTATCATCATCATCATCATCATCAGAATGCTGCTTAATGGACTGCTTCATTAGATCGAATATCCCAACAACATGTCTCGAGGTCTCACGAGACCCTCTAGCGCCCACCTCGACGTGCCTTTACTCCCGATCACCCTTACTCTAGAAACTCGCAGAGCCTTATCCTAGTTCTGAACTGCAATGAGCAACATCATCCACCGCCCTTCTACCCGCTATCCAGCGCATATCCCTCCCTCCTACTTATCACTTAGTCCTCGTATGGAGCTTTCTCTTCGTGTTCAGGTCAGGAATCTGTGGCGGTTCCGACGTGTCGTTGCATCAGAAGTAGGGGTCGGCACCGTACCGTATACGGATACGGCGTAAACGGTACGGGTCCCATACGGAACGGATACTGGCCGTATACGGCCATATATGGGTACATACGGTTACGGATAATTACATCATGTTAAATAATGAGTTATAGACACATTGCAACCTTTTCTGTTTAACTACTGTTCCCTAGTCCTATCTAAGCGAATTTCCGCTTAATGATCACAAGGATACGGATGGTTTCTGGCTTGAGACTAGCCCTCCTCAAGGAGATAGTATCTCTTCCACCGGAAAAGATACATTCCACCACCACAGTAGACCCTATGAAGAAACAGCTTTAACAATGACAGCAACAAATGAGTGGAGCATATACCTGGAATAGACAGACTATTGCAAGTGAGCCAGTTTAGGTTGGGGAACTGAGCCTTCCTGGCTCCCCACCACTTGATAGGGTTAGTGAAGTTGAATTCCTCGAGCAATAGTTGAAAATATATTTGCAGTTCATTCCTAGTGCCAAGCGGATGGCATGCATAATGAGAAGTGAAGCCGAAATCATCCGCAGTTGATGTTGACTGCATTGCTTTAGGATGTTGTATCACCTGAATTTTTTCAGCAAAGTTGGCTTCATAATATTGCTCCAATCCAATCTTCTGTTGTGGATCTCCAGAAGGAGCTCTGGGTCATCTTGGTAATCGTAAAGTACCTGTTGTAGGTTAATACGAGGATCCAATACTAAAGTATGTTAGAAGACAAACTCAACGGAATACAAGTTAAACTCACAACTGGCCCAAAGAATATTGATCAATCTTGAATAAATATAGACTGTCAAAAAAAATCACAGAAAATTAGAGAAAATATCAGTCAATTCTATAGAGTATCTACCTAATACAAGCTAACACTTAAGGCATAGAAATGCTATCAGTTGCTTGGAAACAGCCATCTTGCAATAAGACACGGCGGTGGGAGTTGGAGGCTTGGCTAGCCTGCATCAGCATGCCGCTCGTTCCATTCTGGGTCGTGGGAGCGAACCCGTATTCCGTAACATATATGGCCGTATGTGTACGGACGCATACCGCACCTCTCAGTGTCGTATACGGATACGGGGATCGTGTCTGCAGAACCCTTACGATACGGGTACGGCGCCGTAATACGGGACCCGTATACGGCAGCATACGGATACGGTGCCAACCCCTAATCAGAAGCTGTCACCGTACAAGAAGCTTCGTCGTCTACGTCACATCCATGAAAATCGAGATCGCATTCCTCAATCATCGATAGAGGACCCATGAAGATTAAGCCACATCATTTCCATACACAGGAATGGCAGAATGCAGTGTTCTGGAATGTTACCGGTACTAAGAGATATGCAGGTGTTCATGGGAGGAGGTTGGCAGTAAGGAACTCGATAGCAAGATGGGCTTGGCTGGTACGAGCAGCGGATTTTGATGACCCATTGAAGGTACGAATCTTTTCTTGTTTATTGGCAGACGTCTGACTGAATGGTATTCTGTAGTTAACTATATAGTGTCACTCGTTATCGATCCGACATAACATACACTCTATCCATTGACCATTCCTTCCAACTCCCACGTTTAACGCGGTCTGTTATTCCTTCAAATACTCGTCATGTACTTGAACCGCTTAATATACTTGACTAATGTGATTATCCCTCGAACCTTAAGTCTCAAGTCCTTATATTCCACCCAAAGATCCTCGCGGACATCCATGACGAGCTCCAGTGGATACGTAATTGCGCTTTTTAGAGGTCAAGTCGATCATATCTTCAGATCGTCAATCCTCCCAGTCGAGGTGTTCATGCCAGCCTTCATTATTACTGAGTAGCTGATGCGAATCCGAGGAGGATTGCAACGAGCGAAGGTCGATACATGATGGCTATCAATTGACTAGTATATTCTCGAAATAAAGTATAAACATAAATATACCGACGTTCTCTGATAACGTGAGAAGTAAATGAGCTAATTTGAGAGATCATGGAGAGTGAGAAGTGTGTCGTGGCGAGCAACGCGAGCCAGGGAGAACTTAGCGGATTGCCAGTGTGCGGCATGTCGTGGAGTCGGTAGAGATATAGACTAGACTCAGCATTACGACGCATGGATTTCGCATGTAATGTTGGGTCAGAGAGGGCCTTCTTGTGCGGCCTACCAGTCACGACGGGAACGAGGACGAGGAGCAGCGCGTCTAGCAGGACGGCGAGGGAAGCAAATGCCATCAGCTGATGGCAGGCTTGGCTCGTCCGCGTCATCGTTCGCTCGACGTACCACAACACCCTCGCCCGACGACCTTGCGATGCCCCGATCGCCGAATAATACGTGGTAAATCACAATAATCCCCTTTTATTACCACAGCTTACCTTTAATAGACCTCAGATGGCCCGTGCTGCGTTCGTACACCGTCGACGATGGCCCATAGAAGAGCGTCGAACAGCACTGGCATCTGCTGCTCCAGTGATCCAAGATTCGCTGTACGGATTTGCATGACGATTATCATCCTCGAACGCCAAGGATATAAGCATTCTGGAACCTCAAAGCTGGTGATATGGAGGACGACGCAGTGGCTTCCGTAAGAGGTACGTCCGGTCTATGTCAATAGCTCTTCCGCTTTAGCTGATTAAAAACGATATAGGAAGGATACGCCGTGTTTAATCTATCAACCGGCATTTGCGCTGAAAGGATCAGAGTTGAGATGTTGGGCACCAAGCTCACTTAAACGTTTGCAGGTCGTTCGGTTAAGGTACGTTGTTTTATTATTCTCTGTTCACCAGCATGTTTTGAGATTATTCCTCAGGCTTCTGTATGAGCACCTGAACTCGACATGGCCGTCGTCGATGCGATCGTCCTCAGAGTCCTTCTCGGACTACCCTATAGAATTCCATCAGGATTCAACCGATAGAAGCTGGAAGAATCTCCATAATCTCCGTACTAGACCTAAAGCGTGAATAGTCTACGTCGGCATCCTGCTCGTGATTGTTAAATGGCCTGTCAAGGAGTTATTGTAAGGCAGATTTGGCTCGGAGGCTCGGAGGAATATTCTCATGAATACGTACTGTAGGTATGTTTCACTTGATACTTGGCCTCTAAATATAATTATATGAACACACTCACCCTGAAGCCTGAAGCCGTCACTTAGTGCTCGTTGCGCGCTACACCAGTTCAAGCCGCCGCTTTCATACCTGAGATCGTCTCTGGTAGACTATAACGTGGTATTCCCGCTCGTTGCATGGCGATTGCTGCGGTGTTCGTCCAGGCTCAATGGGACCGAAGGAGACTATCTACCTAGTTGACATTCCGTCACCATTCGCTCATGAGCAACCACAAACGCGTCCATCACGCAATCTTGCTCAGACATTCACCTTCATCTCGAGGATGTCTCTCGCCTCCACAAGGTTCGTTTGTTAATAGTTATGGTTTGAAGAACTGTGCTTGATAATTTTTTTCCGTCGATCAATTACTTTAATAAGATGTGTTTATGCACTGGCGCAAGGGCCTTATAAGATCGATGACACTCATTCTCGATTGTGTCTCCTCCCGACGACAGCCTTTGGCGAGAGTCACTAGCATGCCAGATCTGCCGAGATAGTCTGTTCCAATTTATTCTAGCAGGCGTCCCGGTACGGATCCTAAAAGATTTGCTTTGACAATACGTGATAGTCTCCACTGAGGGTGCATCGATCTTCTGCTCTTTCCTTCCGCTCCAGTTCCTTCTGAATCTTCTGATATTCCTACCGGTGGTCAGTTGATCTTGACCCAGCTTCTTTTTTTACGGAGCTTTGGGAAAGCCGTATCAGTTAAAGCGAGAACTTGAAGGTGAGCTAGAAGTATTGCTGGGAAATGAGCACTCACGCCATGGGCTCAGAAGCGCAAGCCCGAATGCGTGTGATCGACGCATATACTCGCATATCCATCTTAA
>KN837126.1:627528-655879 GCA_000827215.1 Sphaerobolus stellatus SS14 | reverse complement strand
GTAATATATTGAGGCATTCCGCTGATCCGAATGTGAGTATTATTTTTATCTTTAAGTTCGGACTTTTGACATAAATTCTTGCAAGCTCTTGATGCACCAAAAGCCTCCCTTCTCACACCCATTCATCAAGACCGTTATTGATGTGATTGTATTTAAAGGAAGGCCTGCGCCAGCGAAGCACGATCCAGGCAAATTCAATCCCATACCCCTCGAAACGATTGCATATGCCTGCACAATGGTTCGTCACATTCCCTGATTCCTGTATTATATCACTCACCTATTAAAAAGGGTTATTTCGCTTTGAAGAATGTGCTTGCGGAGGACCGTAGTGTCTTTGCTGGCGAAGATTACGCACCTATTTTCGATGGATTTGTGTCAGCATTGAACACATTCCAAGTGGAGGATCCGAAATTATTTGAAGATTTGAGGTTGAAGCTTTCAAAGCCAAGGTACGTAATAATAATTTATTCATTACGGCTACTAGTTAACATTATTTTTCAGAAAAGCGAATATTGCTGACAACGGACATTCTGCAGCAGGGACTATGAATGGGATGACACGCAGTCTCTCAGACGCTGATATTGCAGCTGAGCTAGAGAGAAGACGACAGATTGCACCCCAGATCACTGTCCAGGGCTCGCAAAATGTTGCTATCTCAACTTCTATACAATCTAATTCCTCGATCAGCGCACCAGTTACAGGAATCCCGCTTCATCATGGCTACCCTCATCCCCACTATCCAACCCCATATCCCGTCCCATATCAATATCATGGAGGTCCTAATGTCTATCAGGCCCTGTCAGGGATCAATTCAGGACCGGCTCCACCTGTCGCAGGCCCACCTGTCGCAGGACTATCTGGAGCAACGCCATCACAAGAATGACTTAACGTGCCAAGCTCCAAGCAGCGCTTGTGATTTGGGGCCAATCAATATGAATTTTGCTAATACTGGTATCATCGCTGCTTATGCTATCCTCCTACTTTGACTACATATTAGATATGCATTGCTTTCTCTATCTTGCTTTTGCTCATGCTCCGCTCTCCACCTTACTTTCTTTTCTTTGTAGAATTACCATTCTTCATTGTACAATTCCTTATTCCTAATTTTACCGTCATTGTCTGCTCAAATATACCTGTTTCGCATTTTTAATGATTTATTTGAAGGAGCTAAATCGCACTATTAAATGCTATGAAAACTCTATGGAAGCTATAGAGTATTCTATATTCGAACGATGCAGTGTTATGGAGGTAAATATAAGTTCTATGATAGCTACGGAGCATTCGGGCATTATGACTATGAAGCGCTACAGATATGTAAATTAATTTGTTCACAAACTAGGGCGAGCTACAATCCCTATGATACCAATATGTAGTAGAGTGGGCAGCTAGCATAGCATGAAAAGGCATGCGCGCCATGCAAGCTATGAAGAGTATCATAGTGTACATAAAGTATTGTGACTATGGATGCTATAAACACTATAATTGCTATTATAGCGTTTGACCACTTCCGTGATGTGGTGCATCAAGAGCTTGCAAGAATTTATGTCAAAAGTCCGAACTTAAAGATAAAAATAATACTCACATTCGGATCAGCGGAATGCCTCAATATATTACCATCCCCATCAAAGAAGACCTTCTCATAGGTGAAAGTTCCATCAACAAGAAGATCACGGACCATGTTGCGAGATTTGGGACTAAGGGGACTCTCCAGTTGATAGGCCGTCAAAGCAAGTGTAATTAGCTCTGTTCCTCGTGAACCACGGAATGTGGTACCTAGATCATGTAGCTGAAATATAAAATGAGTAGTAGACCAAATATTGAAATGTTCAAAGTGCTTACGACGTCTTCGATGGCTTGAGTGAATTTTATGGCACCACCTTTAGGCGGTTCTGCTGTATGAGCTCTATTCCAGGCATCATGGGCGAAGCGTGATTTCCGACCCTTGTTCTCAGGAAAGGGATGGTCTGTAATTAAGCGAACCTTATAATCCAGGGTGGCCTTCATCAAGATGCTCTTGGTTTGAGGAGAAGCACTTGTCAGCTTTCGTTTACCGTTAAATGTTGGGCTTCGTTCACTAACACTCGTGCCACCAGTGGAGTCCACTTCCGATGCTTGGGTGACGGTCTCTGACAGCGCAGGGTTTTGAAGGATTTGATCATCATTAAGGGGCATCGGATATGTCGGATGAGCCTGTAGCTGAGGGTCAATTTGCAGAAGCGGGAGGCTGGGAACAACACTTGATACAGCTGTTGAGGACAAGCTGAGGGACCTGTCACTAGGCGGCACGGTGTCCAATTCAGCAGGTGTTGATAAATCACCGGGTTTGGTTGGCGGCTGCTGGAGCTGTGCAAAACGAGCCAAAAGATCTTCTTGTGATTGAGGTAGGGCTTTCTGACGTTTCGAAGTGTTAGTAGGGAGTTCTTCTTCAATAGAATGGACTTCTGGTGATTTCTGCTTCGACTATAATCAGCATAGGACAGAAAATGAATAGAGAGAACTGTACGTACCTTTCCATTGCTCTGCATATCCATAACCGGACTCAAAGTATGCGGCATCTCCGGGATTGGGTTGTGAGCATATGGAAATGCCACGGAGTGAACTTCGACTCCATTAGTCGGTGTTGACACCGTGGCAGCCGATTCGCTGGCCAATGGCATGACATCGGGTATGAACGAAGTGCCACCTACGCCAGGAGGAGGCCCAAAAGGGGATGTAGACTACCAAGCATAGCATAAGTAATATAATTGTGAATAATTAACTGCAACATACCGTTGGTTGCTGAGGATTGCCGTCGACTGGTTGATCAATGGACAGCTCCTCGATAGGTGGCGCTACCTCAACCTGTTTTGAGCTGCGCGTCTTTCTGCCGCCAGTGGCCCTCTTAGGAGCAGATTTAGCTGCTGGAGTCGCAACAGCTGCCCCTCGTCTGGGACGACCTCTTCCGGACATGAGAGAGTGGAAGGCAGAGAAGCGTGACATGGCCTTCTCAACCAGCTGAGCTCGAATATTGAACTTCGACACTCCATAGCTCCATAGTGGTCTATAGCTGGGTCTCACGCCTTGTCTTTGCTCTTCACGACATAATCTATCTTCTATGAAGCGTCAAGCCTGGGCTCGTATAACTTCAAGCCAACTGAGATAGTATAATTAGATGAGGTATATAAATAGTACATAAGTAATCTTTTCCACTCCTTTTACATTCCCAATAAAAAACAAAAAACATTCCAATGTCCATGACCATTCCATTTAAATCTTATAAACAAGTTTCTCCACACTGAGCCTCCGCTCTTTCATATACGCCAAACCTCCCTCAATCCCATCCAGACCTCCTTCCCAAAGTTTAACATAATGAGGCTTGATAGCGCCACTCTTCATGAGCTCCGGCACCTTCCTTAAGAATGTAGCCATATGATCTTTATCCTGTTTCGATGCGGGGAAGACCTCTCTAAAGCTGAATTCGCGCCTAAGGGAGGTATAGATGAGGGTAGCTATAAATGACATAGAGCAATCAGAACGTTGCACTGCGCTGTGTTGTAGAATGGTGCACTTACGTTGGATCATAATGTTAGGGTTGTAAGCCACAGCTTCATCCTTCGGACCGAGAATGGTAACAATCTTGCCTTTTCCTTCGGGACCAAAGGCTTTCACGGCTAGAAGCTGGCCCTCAGACGCGCCTTGAGTGTCTAATGCGCCAATGATACTGCCACTAGGAGTAGTAGCAGTGATGATTTGGTCAAGAGCATCAAGAGATTTTTACTGTGAATAATGGATCAGTATTTCAGACAAAAGGATATATAGAAGGCAATGAAAGAACATACGTCAAAGACAACAGTCGCACCGAGAGATTTCACCAACTCAAAGTTACGTGGAGAGGAGACAGTAGTGACTTTATATCCCGCCGCAGCAAGAAGTTGAATCACAAATAGCCCAACAGAAGCTATAACGCATCACAAGCATCAGTCCCCATGTTCCATAAAAATAACAAAAGCACACATACTCGATCCACCATAATCAAACACCCGCTTCTCGCCCTTCACTTTGACTGGCGGCTTCGTAAGCCCCAACCGCGCTGGATGGAACAAAGTCTGCACCGCAGTCCAGAATCCACATCCTAAAGTTGTAGCTTCCTCATGAGATAACGTGCCCTCAGGCACAACCCAACTAGATCCGCAGGTGTCTTGAGGTATTCCGCGAAGGCTCCACGATCTTTAAAGTGTCCACCTTGGATGAAGCCTGCAACTTGATCGCCTACTTTCACAGATGTCGTTACGGAGGGACCGACGGCAGCGATGATGCCGGAGAAGTCGCAGCCTAGGATTGTGCCAGGATTTGGCAAGGGTGTTATTAGGGCATATGAAGGAATGACGAAGGGATAGGATAGACATACTGGCGAAGCCATCACGGTCTGTATAAGATTACTTATTAGACATTCTACCATAAGAATGAATTGAAGAAAACATACATTTCCAATCGGTAGGATTCTGCGCAACAGCCTTGACTTGAACGAGAACCTCGTATATTATAATTCACATGAAGCCGCTCTGACAGGTTATTTGTCAGCATTGCGTAAGCAACAATTTCCACGCTTCTGCTACCTTCCTCTGAACCAAAAATATCTTCTCATATTATTATTATTCAAACTGTATTTACACTCTCATAGCTTAATATAATATATGTGTATTTGACTCTGGATCGCTGCTAATTACAGCACTGGCTAACATGTGCTGGCCTCATGGTATTCTCGGTTTGTCCGCATTGTGTGAGAAACTATTCCCACGCTTCCGCTACCTTCCTCTGAAGCTCAAATCTCTTTTCATAAATCTCAATAAAATTACCAATATTAGTATTCAACCGTATTTACATTCTCGAATCTTAATATATATATATGTATTTGACTCCGGATGACTGCTAAATATATCACTAGCTAACATGTGCTGGCTTCATGGTATTCTCTGCTTCTTAGAAGCTTTGAAAAAATACCAGAAATTCCATAAAAATATATGTGAACCCTCTGCCCTAATATTCTACCGTCTGGCTGCTCGCAACCCCTTGTCTTCACCTTCCTGCTGTCAGTATCAAGCAACCCTGCTCTTTGCCATCCACTACTGCTCAACAATTCTTAGAAAAGCTTTATTTCTTCTAAAATACATAGCAGGTGAGGCTTATTATATAATTTGATTTTTCACTCCATAGTTACTGATAATATTAAAGGCAATGCCATGTGCACATACAGAACGAAGTGGAAAAGCTCAAACAGAATGTCCATTCTGCCACCATTTTTTTCGTCGATTAACAGGGCATTATGCTAAAGCTGCTGCATGTAAAATGAAGGCAGAGGCTCTACAAAGAACACTGCTAGATGAGTCATTGATAGATCACAATGATCCAGAGTCAGAATCAGAGGAATCACATCCTGCTCATGGAATGTATACACACCAAGCTGATGATGGTGATGAGCAGCTTCCTGAAGATCTATTTCCTAGAACTCCCAATTCACGTGCATCCAAGCGTGCACGATTTACAAGCCCTGAGAGACCCCTTTTCTCCCCTGGGATGCATGTAATTCAAGACACCATGTCAGGGCCTCCAACTGATGTCTTCATGGATAGTGAGTCACGATCCGAACTGCAGACACCAACTCGAATGGGTGGTTCAAGTATATTTATGATGCAAGATCATGAGGATTCTGGAGCTTCTGCTAATGAGTCTCAGCCTTTTGAGGGTGAAAAGGTGTTTCAGCTCTATTCAAAACAAGAATTTCCGCAGGCTGGACATGTATTTGGACAAGAAGAGCAAACAATATTTCATAGAATGAAGGCTGATATGCCTGCTGGATATCCCTATTTTCCTTTCTTAAATGAGGAAGAATGGAGTCTTGCAGAATTTCTTGCAACAAGCCGGCTTTTGAAGGGAAGCATTGATGCATTTTTCAAAACAGCTTGGGTGTGTTGTTGGTTATTTTGTTATAATTAATTCCCACTTAATTTTCTGCCGTTAGATGCAGAAGAGGGGTAGGGGGAGCTTTAAAAATGCAACAGACTTCTATCACAGAATAGATAAATACCTCCCAAATGGCCCACAATGGTTTTGCAAGGAAGTGCAACTCAAGGAAGCTCCAAATGAACCACAGGTTCTTTTCTACAGAGACCCAATAGAATGCCTACAATTTCTTTCACAAAGTCCTGCTTTTGATGGTCATCAAGATTACGCTCCCATCAAATACTTTTCTGAAGTGGAACTGAGGAATCGTGTATATGGAGAAGTCAACTCTGGTGATGCATGGCACTATTATCAAAGTGTTATTGGCCCAGAGGAAACTGTAAATCCTGTACTGCTAGGTTCTGATGGCACACATGTTACCAATTTTTCTGGTGATGGAAAGGTTCATCCTGTTTACATCACAAGTGCACAGATTCAAGCACATTTTCGAAATCAACCAAATCATCGAGCTTTCCTTCTCCTATGCTATCTTCCTGTCTGCAAATTTGCGAAGACACAATTTCCAACAGCCACACAAGCTAAAACATTGCCTGGTAGGCTTCAAGCACGATTAACTCATGCATGTTTAAAAATCGTCTTGGAACCAATCAAAAAAGCTGGGGAGAGAGCTGTTCCAATGGTCAACTATAGGGGAGAGAAGCGGATGAATCGGGTATTTTTGGCTGGGTGGATTTCTGACAAAGAGGAGCAAAACCTCTTAGCTGCCTTAGGGGCAAATTCATGTACTGGCTGTGAAGCAGAAACAAATGATCTTGGCTCTCCTCAACCTTGTCAGGTAAGTATCCTAAATAATGCATATATAAGTTAATTTAACTGTTACTTGGCACTTAGATACGTACGGGTAAGGACATCCTAAACAAGATCCATCAAATTAAGCAAAAATTCCCCCCTACAAAGGACTTGTGGGCATTTCTAAAGGAGTGTTCTCGTAACCAATTGGCAGGAGTTGATGAACCTTTTTGGGAGGATCTCCCATTTACAGACATTTGTAAGGTCATCTGTCATGATACCTTACATGGTCTACATAAGGCCTTCAAAGATCACACAGCACAATGGAATATTAATAGGATAACACCATACGAGATTGACAATCGAGTCAGAAGATTGCCAAAAACACCTGGATTCAGACACTTTGCAGGTGGCATTTCAAAGATATCTCAATGGTCTGGTCGTGAGGCTAAGGACTTAGAGAGAATATTTCTCCCCCTTCTTTGTGGTGCTCAATCTCCTGAAGCCATCATGGCCACTCGAGCAGAACTGGATTTTATTCATCATGCTGGTTGGAAAATGCTTGGTGAAGACGACTTGAAACGCATGTTGGATTTTAACAAGCAGTTCCATAGATACAAGGATGCATTCCTCCAAACTGAGGAGTGTGGTGGTCGAGAACTTGACCACTTTAATATTCCAAAGTTACATGCACGCCATCATTATCCAGAGAATATACGCTGGCTTGGAGCACCTTATAACTATTCCACAGAAATAACAGAGAGGTATCACATTGAAGTTGCAAAGAAGGCTTACAAAGCAACAAATCGGAAGGACTATATGAAACAGATGATACTATGGCTAACAAGACAGGAGAAGATTTATCTTCGTGGCCTCTTCTTCCGCTGGTGTGAAAATGACTGGATGAAGCAGTCAAATACTGATACCCAGTTTGATGAATTTCTTCCACATGATGATGATGAGGATAGGCTAAGCAATAACACACAAGATGAAAGACAATCTATCACAACAATCAATGGAGAACAAGAAAATAGTCAAGATATTTCACTCCTCTCTCAAACTCAAGTTGTACCTGGGACACAGACCAGTTACACTGCCAGGTCTGGATATTTGACACATACAGTTGCAGTAAGGCCTCATTATTCTCGGCAGCCAATAGAGGAAGTAATGAGAAACTATAACATACCTCATTTGGAAACTGCATTGAAGGTATATCTCCTGGAGTGTCAAGCTGGACAGCAGTTGCCTCACCAAACATTGAGGAGTGCAGTTCCTAGGTTTGCTTTACCATCACAATGGAGCTTATTATCTATTTGGAATCGTTTTACTATTGACCTCCCACTCATTGGCTTTGAGGAAGGGACTCCAGAAAGGAGAACAATCTTGGCTCGGTTGAGGACAAAGAATGACTCAATTCCCCGATTCCAAACAGTACTGGTTGATCCTGTAGTTGAAGATCCCAATCCTCAAGATGGGCTTAAAGGTATAGTATATTATTTTCTATCTCACTTCACTTTTCATTTCACTCACTGTTTTTTTGCCTTTCTTCAGGATTACGTGTTGCCCAAGTGAAACTTATATTTTCTGCACATTCTCTAACAAAATATTCAGCAAATACTAGGCATGCTGGTACTATACAATCTGAACCCAAAGGGAAGATATTGGCCTATGTTGAGTGGTTTTTGAATCCTCCAAAGGCACCGGATCGTGCAGTGTAAATGTATCCTGTGACACGACTTAGATATCCAGATGGCAGCCCACGTGGAAGTGTCATAGAGTTGACATCAATTGTACAACCATGCTACCTACTTCCCTGTTTCAAGACACCAAGTTCAAGAGATATAGATATCAAGATGGTAGATGGTAGAAGAATTGAAATAAATGGGGACAATTGCCTGGAGCTGGTGAATGATTTTTGGATTAATTCATTCCAAGATCAAATAACATACCAGACTGTATTTTAATATTGATGATTTATGCTGTGAATATATGATTGAAATGTATGATGATTTGGATGTATTCCATGAGGACATGTGAAGCTGCATGTATTTCATGAGGATATGTGAGCTTGAGATTAGTGTTGCTGCCATGGTTCAGTTCAGTTCCATTCTTTAAGCCTTTGTGAAGAACCAAGAACAGAACCACCTACAACAGTTCACCTACAATGGCTCAGTTCACTAAACCAAACTGCATAAGAACCACTAGAACCGGTTTCAGCTGGTTCAGTTCAGTTCACAAACCAGTTCAAACTGGTTCGGAAATATCATGAGTACATGTAATATGTCAATGAATATTTATAATAATAATAATAATAATTTTATGACATCATATTCAAAGCTCTATGAATATATTAGTTTTAATGTCTGGAGGAGGAGAAGATGTTGTATAAAACCTGTGATCACTTTGAGTGTAATGTCTGACAGCATGGTATAACTGTTTATATATGTTTCTAATAGCAGTATACACACCAGGAACCGTGGCGCAGGATTTTCTGAGGTTCTATGAATATTTTAGTTTTTACGTCTGGAGGAGAAGATATTGTATAAAACCTGTGGTCACTTTGAATGTAACATCCAACAACATGATAGAAATGTTGATATATGTTACTAATAGCTGTATACACACTGGGAACCCCTGCGCATGATTTCCAGAGGTTCTCTGAATATTGTAGTTTTTATGTCTGGAGGAGGAGAAGATGTTGTATAAAACTGGTCAATTTGAGCCACAGGTTGCTTTGTGGCTCTTGCATAAAGTCTCTAATAAGTGCTGTTTGAAGATTTCATTAGGAGGACTACTGGGGGCATATTTGAGGGAGTGGCAGGCTTAATAGTGAGGGTGTTTATAAAGTGGGAAGGATTCATCAGAGAGACCATGGAGGATTGTGCAATTACTAGTGCTTGTAGTGTAGGTATCTTGTCATCTTTTCTGTGAATGCATTAAAAAATGTATATGCAAAAGATTGTATGAGTGTGTGCTGATTTGAGGCTAACAGATGGGGATAAGGGCTAGATGGAAGATTAAATAGATATCAGGGTCCTCAGATTCCTAATTACATTAGTTAAATAAAATAATATGCATTATAATTAGTCTACAGGAGTGAACAAGGTATTACAACCTCTGAGAGGTAAGATATATATATATAATTGCATGAGCGGATAATTAATTATTCCCTGCCTTATACGTGATCTTTTGAGCCCTGGGTCTATTTTTACCATAATCTCCTAGGTAATAGCTTTAAAATGAGCTTTGGTTGAACTAATTTGGTGCTGTAGAAGCCTGGTAATCCAAAGAGGAGACCAGTTGCGAAGTAGCGGGACTGTTTGCTATATGTGATGTGACCGTATATGAACCCGCAGTGACCGTTATATAATGTCGTGGGACAAAGTAGGGTCGTGCTACGAGAATAGCGAGGCTAGCGAGAGCTAGCGACTCCTTAGCGGCATAGCAGCTAATACCGCCTGTAGGAAGCGTGGGACGCTATGGAAAAATCAAGCGCCGTTGGCACATTTCGTGATGGTGATGTCGATCGTTACCGTCCCGACAGCCGACGTTCTCAATCTGGCCTGTCGGACCCCGCTACCCTGTGTACATACACCGTAGAAAGATGCCCCCCTCCCAGGCTTTCTTACCAAAATCAGGTTGATTGGAAGGATATTATTTCAAGGTGTATGCTAGAGATAGCCTCAGATTTTTTAATGGGACTGGTACTTATCTAAGAATGTTCACTAATTAATAATTATTCAATGGGAGCAACAAGCCTTAGGATTTCAAACGTGATCATTGAATTGTACACCAGCATGGAGGTAAGTTGGGTGCCATATAGCGTTATAAACAAGTGTCTGAACAAAGACTCAACACCAGGAGGAGAGGAGCTGGTGGAAAAAGGAGGTAGAGCTTAATTAAAAATACATATTATATAATATAGTAAACAGTACTTATGAGTAGCAAAGAATACGAACAACTCATGAGCATATATGATAAATTGGTGAGGTATCTATAGCATTGATATCAAGCTTAATTATCGAGACAGGCAAAATCTTTCCTATATGCAGTATATCATTTGCCTAATTTTTTAAGAAGGACTAAGTAGAAGGACTCAATGTATTATGATTTTCGTCATTACTTATTTATTTGAATCCTTTCGAAGGGAACACATGACATAGAGAGAACCGTTGCTCAATAGACTAGTTAAAACCGAACTCGTTCCCTTCTCATCCAAAATATGAAATTCATGCAGCTACAATCAAAGCTTTTTACAGAATACACACTATATCCTTGTAATCTTATCCTAGCACAAGACTTGTCGCTTTATCTGTTGCGGATTGACCGGATACTTACGTATACTTAATCTTAATTTTGTCTTGCAACAGCTGATACACAGCCCTCACGTTATATCGAAGCTTTCCTAGAAAATTATACTCATTGGACAAAGTTTCTGGAGAGATTTAGCGGAAATTTCGCTGAGGCTGGGCACCGGCTGTGGCTTGACCGACGACATGGCCAGATCCCGCGAATCAGCTACACCGTGATGCCGGACGGCAACGATCAACTGTGCACTCGGCGTCCACCCCACCACATGGTAGTCTGATCCCGGCACATGGGAATTCGATCCGCCCGACTACGTACCGCCCCATCACATGGTCTGTTCATCGCACTTTTCAATTTCTCACGTTTTATAGCTGGTATTGTGACGTCCCTGGGCTTACACAAACACAGAACTTATCTTAGCAGCGTTAGACCTAGATTTGAAGGGCGCCAAGCCGTGGCGGCGGCTTCCCAACAAAGCAGAAAGGGGATTTTATGATGAGTCGACGAAAGCCGCCCCCACACTTGGCGCCCTTCTAATCTAGGTCTAACTCTGCTAAGATAAGTTCTGTGTTTGTGCAAGCCCAGGGAAGCCGCTGCACATGTACAGATCTGTACCTAGTTAAAATAACTTTCGAAGGTAGTCCCTGTCGGACCGGAATGCCGTGTTGCACCTAATACTAATTAGGCAGAGCAAGTCGACGAAAAAACAGATTGACCTGGAAGGACTTTGTAATGAAAAGCTAGAGAGAAAAATATGAAAATATTATGTTTTCTCGTCCAGTTCTCGTGCCCTCCATCAAGACTTCTATCACGGCTCATCACACTTCATCAACGTCAACCTCATCCGACCGACTTTCCCCTCATTTCCACTCCTCACCACCGTGACTGCCCGTCACTATCGGCACGTGCGCATCACTGTATCTGCTCATCGTTGCCGACGGCGAGAACAACATCAGCGTTGCACAAGCTTATTTCTTGCTCAAAAAACTCCACATAAATAAAATGAAATAATAGTTAATATATTAATATATTAATTGTCTTCTAGGCTAAACCCAACCATCCGAGACATGTACAATGTTCTGTCTCAATAGTACGGTTATATTATTATTGGCCACCTTAACAGGGCCGATTGGAAAATTAGCCCTGGAGGCCTCTGAAGACTGCAACGGATCGGAACGCTAGACGACAGCCTTTGACGAGAGTCACTAGCATGCCAGATCTGCCGAGATAGTCTGTTCCAATTTATTCCAGCAGGCGCCGCGGTACGGATCCTAAAAGATTTGCTTTGACAATACGTGATAGTCTCCACTGAGGGTGCATCGATCTTTTGCTCTTTCCTTCCGCTCCAGTTCCTTCTGAATCTTCTGATATTCCTACCGGTGGTCAGTTGATCTTGACCCAGCTTCTTTTTTACGGAGCTTTGGGAAAGCCGTATCAGTTAAAGCGAGAACTTGAAGATGCGCTAGAAGTATTGCTGGGAAATGAGCACTCACGCCATGGGCTCAGAAGCGCAAGCCCGAATGCGTGTGATCGACGCATATACTCGCATATCCATCTTAATATCTGTATCATACTAGCTCCCAATGGGTAAAAAGTAAAATAAAATGAAATAAACTTTTCAATTTACAAGGACTTAGAGATCTTTACAGGTTCTAAGGTTTATTTCATCAAGACTTTCAGATTTATACCAGGCATAATAGTCGGAACTACTCCGAACTTCCGTTCTATGATCGGCACACGCAATGGCCTTGGTTGATAAGCATCGGAGCATCGGATTTATTACATTTCACTGTGCATCAATCTTCTTTTTAATACGCCGTCTATTACCACAGAGATCACTCGAGATAAGAAAATACCGGAACAACTTTTGATTTCAACGTCAGGATAGTGAAACAAAACAGTACAATACAATATGTAAATAATCGATTGAGGGAACAGAAGAAAAAAGCATACTTAATCCGCGTCTGTTAGTTTCCCCCTCAAAGAGGGGTACTCGTCCTCTGGGCCACGAAGAGGCCGACGCCAGAGATGCTCGAAGACATCCCATATACCAGAGGAAGGCGGTCCAGCCTTGTCGAGGTCTTGAATTTGAGTCCCGAACAGTCCAGCGATAGAATCCACCGACGTCAGCTGTCACGTCGAGGCAGGATTCCCGAGAGAGCTGGAGCACATCCAAAGATCCCTGTCTCGTAGACAGTGCCAGATTGCGGTAACTTCATCACAACAATCGACGTCGCTAAGCACATTATGTTGATGTTTGATGAAGGTGTGCCGCTATCGACTGGAGCACTCTCCATGTGACTAAACGGCTCGGCAGGATCTGGATGTACTGGTGCAGCTCTTCGTGGACCTACGCTGGCTGGTCGGGGGACCTGGTTAGTATGAGAAATGCACGAACACGATCCCGACGATGTCAAGCTACGCATGGGGGTGCAGACCCAACAGAGAGAAGCCAGTGCCGATCTATGAACCAACGCTAACCTTCGCTGCCCCGATTGAGAGAACAACGAGAGGCAGAGCGAGCAAAGGGTCCAGCCCACCAGCAACACCAGCATCGTTTGAAGCTGGTCACTGTTGCATTTCTATAGTGCTCGGTGGACTGGATACCTCGACTCTACAGGATCCATAGATGTACCTGAACCAATCCGCTGTCATGGGACCGGTTCGTGAATGTGCGAGGGACAAGGAGACTTGAGCTGCCGGGCAGGTTTATATACATTTTCGAGCGTCAAAAAATTATTTGGCCAGTGGTTAATGCAGATGGCCGATCATTATCGGTACCATTTATAGATAATTTTAAATTACAAGGCTTCTGCGTTATCGCAATGACAGATCTTCGGAAGAGAAATTCTTAGTTTCCTGTGTATGGGAACGTTTAAGGGCCGTCCGATGAAGAAACTCCGCTGGTTTGAACAACAATTATGAGCGCTAGGTCCTATGTCACGACCGTGACCGGTGCGGCGCGTAGTGGAGTCGGTAGAGATATAGACTAGACTCAGCAGTACGACACATGGATTTTGCATGTAATGTTGGGCCAGAGAGGGCTTTCTCCTGCGGTCTAACAGTCACGACGGGAATGAGAACGAAGAGCAGCGCGTCCAGCAGGACGGCGAGGGAAGCAAACGATGCGAGCTAGGGAGAATTTAGCGGGTTGCCAGTGTGCGGCACGTCGTGGAGTCGGTGCAGCAGTACGTTGTATGGATTTCGCATGTAATTTTGGGCTAGACAGGGTCTTCTTGTGCTACCTACCAGTCACGACGGGCACGAGAACGAGAAACAGCAGGAGCAACGCGTCCGGCAGAACGGCGTCAAACGCCGTCAGCCAATGGTACGCTCGGCTCGTCATCGTCACTGAGCTCGACGTGCCGCAACACCTCCCACGGCGATCTTGAGCTATCCCGATCGCAGCACAAGCCATGGTGAGTAATAATAAGTCCCTTTCATTATCGCTGCTTGCCTTTCATAGTCCTCAGAAGCCTATGCTGCATCCATGCACCGTCGACGGCGACGTATGAAAGAGGGTCAAACTGCGCAGGCATCCGCAGCTCCTGTTCTCAAATACTCGATACCGCACAATTAATGACTATTAATACACTAAAATGGCAAGGATATAGCTCTGTAGAACTCCACAGGTGGGGGACGACGCGTCACGCGGCGCAGTTGCGAGCCAGCGTAAGAGGTATGTCCATCTATCTTATTATTTCCTTCGCTGTAGCTGACTTAAGGACGTATATCGACAGTGTACAGTGTCGAATCCACTATCCGAGCTTCGATCGGACGACTGTCCATGAAGATGGGATATCTTGATCACGATGGTATGGTTTGCGTGAGCTTCGGTTAAGGTACGCTACTGTTCTCTGTTCACGGGGATGTTCTGATGCTCTTTTGTAGATCATGTCTAAAACTGAACTCAAACTATCGCCATCGAATTCGGCTGGCTTTTGTCGCTTAAGTACACGATTATGAAGCCCTCCTGCGCGTCCTAGGCCGTTGACACTGAACACCATCTTTATTCCTCCAATCGATGCTGGAAGGATGTTGTCTTAGCCACATAGACTTTCTCCAAATTTCTTCCAATCTCAAACCGTTGGTAGGCCTTGTCGACATCCAGCGCAGAATGGTCAGACCGTTCAATGAGGCGGTTATTGTAACGCGAATTTGGCTCGCTAGGATCGGAGCAATTATCTGACGAATGTCCGTGCTTATAGGTAGGTTTTAATCGATCCCTGCTCGCTAAATGTGCTCATATGAACGAACTCAGTCTGGAGCCGCTATCCGTTACATTGCAATTCGTTGCGATGTTCGTACAAGCTCAGAATGGAAGGATACTATATAAGTAACTCGACATTCTTTCACACGTCGGACGTTGCCCGTAATGAAACAGCAAGAGCAAATGGCTGCTGCTGCAAACATCTTCGTCATGTCTACTTGCTCCCACCTTCAACTTTGACTCGAAGGCAAGGCAGTCCCCATGCTCACAAGGCTCGTTCGTCGTTATCGTTCAAAGATAACCATGTACTGCTATGATCATTATATTACGAATACGCTAATCACACATCCCTACGTGCAGGTACAAGTCTTACGATGAAGCTTTTGTCTCGGTGTGCGTGTCTTCCCGACCAACGGCACTCAAGAAACTCTCGGATCTTCAACATCATCCTCCTTCCTTCTCCTTACCTCCTAACCAACACACCTTTCTGTCACTACCCGCCTAGCCCTCATGTGGCGCTTTCTCCATGCTTCACTTATGAATTCGTGGCAGCCTCCGAAGCCGCGTATCAGAAGCTTCATCATCTGCATCATATCCTTGAACGCGAAAGGATTCTTCTAAGCGGCTGCCTGTTCTTATCAAAGCATGGACAAATGTCGTCTCTGGTACGCAGGCGGTGCTGATAGGTATGGCGAGGTTCGATGGGGGATATTATCTTAATGGGTAGCTGTAGTAACGTTGAGTGTGAAGGTGTGAATCCTTATTGTTCATTGATCGAGAGAATCTGACTGAATAATGTTCTTTATTTAACTAGGTCCCATGTGGCCCAGCTTACTATGGGACGTTGAAACCCATCGTCTATTCAATTTCCCTCCAAATCCACGTCCACCCATCCTCTCTTCTTCCAAATAATCACACATCGTTGTACATAATGGCTGATAAATTGATTCGAACATTCCTTACATCATGAACGGCAGCTGCCAGAAATGTCCTAGATGATCCCTAAATTGTTAGAAGATTCAGAACATGTGGGTTAGCTTGAGCAAGCTGAATCATCCAGGATCGGTCTCCTAAGCAGTATCACAGTATAGTGGATAGGAACACTATCTTCTCCAGGAAACGGAATACTTATATGCTTCGAATCACGATGTTATGTCAATATGTTCCCATGAGACAAGCAAGAAAATGTACCAGAGTCATTTCTCTTCATACACTGGACCTCATCTGTTGTTTAGAACTATGAGGAGCTCAGTCACCTGGCAGACAGACAGCTGCTCGTCGTCGACGATGGGGTCCCTTCCCGCGACACTGCGGCCTCTGCCTCATTCTGGGATTAGGGCTGTCAGAGGAAGCAAGTCGACCACGAGACCCTCGTCCTACTAGAAGCATTGGTCATGAGGAAATACATAGGCCTTTCGAATCCGTCGTTCTACCAGGGTGAAAAAGAGCGAGGGCCGTGTATAAATAATTCGGTTCATATATCACCGGGCAGACTTCCATACCAGACATCTGCTCATCGTCAACGACAGTGACCCTTCTCATAACGCCAACCTCCTCCTCGCCGTCAATCTTAGACTTGATTATTAGCCTTCACATACGAAGATATATCCCGTGACATTAAGGGTGCTGACTATCCCTATAGCCACAACATTACTCTATCACCTAATGGAGGTTCTGAGGCATCTGCCTCGCTCCCACCAACTCAGCGAGGTCTAAGGCTACCTGAAGAATCAAGTCCATCGTGAACGCCACGTCCTATTGGCAACATCAATGACAAGACAGCTAGGATATGCGAACATTTCCTCCGGACACGCTGGGTATTCAAAGCACTACGACAATCATGAACCCGTGATGAACTCGTTCAATAAAGCGGAGTTGGCTGTTATGATGAAGTCACAACATTTTAGCACTGAATGGATTAGCCCAATGTTGGCAGGCTCCAGGCAGTGAGATCCTCACTGATCAGTGTCAGTTTTCTGACATTAGAAAGATTGGTTTTATGATGAATGAATCGTTGTCCAGGTGCCTGTTTCCTTCGTGCTTCGGACAGTTAGCTGTACGAGGGTGATCTTGTCTTACTTGCGCCTAGGCTGCAGTTTGCTATGCCTCTTGCGTCAACGGGTCCCTCAGTTCCAAGGCCTCATTGTCAACTTTTGCCACAGTGCCATTGGCGTGGGGCGCTAACAGACGACCATGGGCCCGCAGGATTACTTTATTTCTGGGTATTCCTGTTCACACTATGCTTGATGGCCTTCCTCGGTGCATTCCATGTTGCAGTCAAGGAAGCTCCTATATATCTGTCCGGGAAGTAACCGCTACGGTGCTGTTCTATGTTCAAAAATTTGCTATTTTACTATCTTCATTTCTTGCATTGAATCTTTCTGTACCCGCATTCCATGGACCATGGACCATATTGCATGTATTTATTTATATCTTGTTTAAAAATCCATCTTATATAGCCTATATAATTTATCAAGCTTAGTATTCACCATCGTCAAATTATTATGTGTGATACTGATGCAGGTCCAGGCTAGCTCTGCATCAACTTCTATAACAAATTAAACACAATCTTCGGAGGTACTTATTGCAGAAAATGTCAGATTTATGAGGTTAGCATCCTACATGCCACATCTTTTTGAAGAATGAATATTGATTGTAACAGTATGACCAGCTGAACAACTGAGTAAAATCAACTATTAAACTGTTCTGTGAGCACATTTGTTTATTCAGCACTGTATTGTCTATAGCTGACATATTACAAGAAACACCTTACAAATTAAAAAGGACAAAAATTGCAGGACATATATATCAAATCATCAACTATTCCCCTTGTAACACTTTGTCCATTCCTTCCCATGTGCAAAATCACTGAGATCAAGCTCAACAGGAGGAACTCCAAGTACTCCAAGTACACCAGCCCATATGAGTCCTTTCCTGTAAGAGGGAGGAATCCAAAGGAGTAAGTGATTTTCTGGCCCAATAATCCAACCCTCGCTATTCATGTAAAGGAAGGGAGATGAGCCATGACCATACTGACTATCAGAAGATGGTTCATAACCATATGAACAATCAAAAAATGAGTCATGACTATCAGATGATGAATCATGACTTTCAGAAGAAGAATTATCTTCCAAAAAGGATGTAAGATCATTCAGTGCATGTTCAACATTGAAGGAGAAGATAATGCATTGAGGATATGGAGGCCTTGAATCTTGTAAATCATCTATGCAAAGATTAATACATTTATATTGGCAGAATCAAATGTCATATACTAACCAAGTATTGATGATGTTAGTGAAGGGGTTGCTATTTTAGATGCATCATATATATTAGCATCCCAGATACGAATTGTATTATCATCAGACCCAGATATAATCTTTTTTCCATCTGGAGAGAAGGCTACTGATCGAATATAATCAGTATGTCCCCGGCAAGGTTGCCCAATCAGTTTATGCTTCTCTACATCCCAGATATGGATTGTCCTATCATTAGATGCAGATGCAATGGTTTTCCCATCTGGAGAGAAGGCTACTAAACGAACCCAACCAGTGTGACCTCGGAGTGACTGTCCAATGAGTTCTTGCTTCTCTACATCCCAGATACAGATTGTCTTATCAGCAGATCCAGATACAATCATCTTTCCATTTGGAGAAAAGGCTACTGATTGGACATAATTAGTATGTCCCTCAAATGGCTGGCCAATGAGTTTGTGCTTCTCTACATCCCAAATACAGACTGTTCTATCAGCAGACCCGGATCCAATCTTCTTGCCATCTGGGGAGAAAACTACTGATCGAACATAATCAGTATGTCCTTGAAGTGGCTGACCAATGAGTTCTTGTGTCTCTACATTCCAGATACAGATTGTCTTATCATCAGATCCAGATACAATTGTCTTCCCATCTGGAGCAAATGCTACTGACTGAACCCAACTACTGTGTCCTTGGAGTGATTGTCCAATGATTTTATGTTTTTCTGCATCCCAGATGCAAAGAGTGTTATCCTTAGAACCAGATACAATCTTCATACCATCTTGAGAGAAGGCTACTGAATTAACCTCAGCAGTGTGACCCTGGAGCTGGCCTATGTGTTCTTGCTTCTCTACATCCCAAATATAGATTATCTGGTTATTGTGTCCAGACACAACTGTCTTCCCATCTGGAGAAACTGCTATTGACAGAACTGAAGTACCAAGGCTCTGAAATGACTGATTCATGAGTTCTGGCCTCTCTACATCCCAGATACAGACTGTATTATCATCTGATCCAGATAAAATTGTCTTCCCATCTGGAGAGAAGGCTACTGAGTAAATCCAATCAGTATGTCCATTCAGTGACTGTCCAATGAGTTTTTGTTTCTCTACATTCCATATGCAGACTGTCTTGTCCCATGATCCAGACACAATCATCTTTCCATCTGGAGAGAAGGCTACTGACCAAACTGAAGCAGTATGTCCTTGAAGTGGGTGGCTAATCAGCTCTTGCTTCTTTACATCCCAGATACAGATTTTGTGATCATCAGATCCAGATACAATTGACTTCCCATCTGGAGCAAATGCTACTGATCGAACACACTTAGTGTGTCCTTGGAGTGGCTGTCCAATGAGTACATATTTCTCTGCATCCCAGATGCAAAGATTTTTATCACCAGAACCAGATACAATCTTCTGACTATCTGGAGAGAAGGCTACTGAATAAACAGCCTCTGTGTGACCTTGGAGATTGACTATTATTTCTTGTGTCTCTGTGTCACAGATGCAGATTGTCTGGTCACTAGACCCAGACACAATCTTCTTTCCATCTGGAGAAAAAGCTACTGAACGAACATCATCAGTGTGACCCTTGATATAAGCCAAGATTTCTTGCTTCTCTGCATCCCATATACAGATTGTCTTGTCTTGGGATCCAGATGTAATCTTCTTTCCATCTGGAGAGAAGGCTACTGACCAAATATATCCAGTATGACCATGAAGTAGTTGACCAACTGGCTCATATGTTAGAGCATTCCATAACTGCAGATTATTATTTGATGTGGTTACAATCTGTTTGCCATCTGGAGAAATTGCTAGAGAATAAACCCAGTTACTTGTATGGATTACAGCTTGATTGAGAGGCCATGTTTGTTCCCATCCATTGACAACTCTTGGAATCTGATGGAAAAATATATTATACTTGATTCTAAAGGAAGATAGTTGAGGGCTGAAGCTGAGAGCTGAGAGGTAGAGATGTGGTGTTGAATGTCTAATAGTAGGTCCAAATACTTGCAGAAATTTCAATATATCATGGGCAAGTGAAGTTATATCTGATGGGCATTGCATTTCCTGAAATTGAGTGAGCTTTAAGATCAAATATTAAGTAATGGACAGACAGACCATTGACCCAGCTAAAAGTGTATTTAATTCTGCTATTGCAACTTGAAGGTTATTCTGTAAACCTAAGACCTCCAGCCAAAAAAGCAGATAGTAGTTGAAGAATCTATTCAATCCTGGGAGAAGCATTGAAATATCAGACACTTGTGACATATGTGTTGCCCAGTTATGGCAACTGTATGTGAGAGTGAATGATATTTGGTTCTTGATTCTCTCTTGAAAATCTTCTACTGCAGTATTTGCAATATAGGATGACTCCAAGTTGCAGATATTGAATTTGAGCTCCTTTAATAGGGCATTGAGGGTTGCCCATGCTAGATAGCAGTTGGCCTGCTTTATATCAATATAGAATTGATTGCTAGCCTCATCTTGTATCAGAAACTCTCGAAAAGAAGCATGTAATGGGTGAATTGGTATATTGTCTGCTGTTACACCTGACAATAGTGCACCCATATACTTCAAGACAGGTTGTATTGTATCCTTGTAAGATACTGCAGGATCATAGTAATTCAGTAGATGTGCCAATTGTGAAGCAGTAACAGGTTGTGTCACTGCTAAGATAGAGCCTATAACCAAGCGGAATCTCTTCATTGCATCTTCCCCTGACTTTCCAAAGAATTGGGAAAGTATCTTAATGTAAAGAGTCTTTAGACTTTTTTCTTGATCATTGTGATATGGTTCCATTCTTGCTAGATCTTCAAACTGTTGCTTTGAAGTATGGCCCCCATAACCACTAGCTTTGATGAATTTAAAAGCCAAGAAAGCCCATTGGAATAACCCTCCAGCTCTTTCTACAAGTAGTGAGATTCGATCTTGATTGAAGTATGTAGCATCTAATTCATGTAGATGGAACTGGAAATAGGCTGCTATATCCTGCTTGACCTCAACACTTGCTATATCCTTTGATATAAGACCTTTAGCTGTATCCATTTTCTCCTTAATGTCTGGAAAAGTCCTAGAGGTAACCAGAAAGCAAAAATTTGAAGGAAGCTTATGAGCTTCCTTGACCAAAATTGATAGAAGTGCAGTTCGAGTGGCTTCATCTCCACTTTCATCCAATGCATCAATAATGATGACAACTGGTCCTTCAAAGGATTCTTTTACTTCAAGAGCAGGCTCTAGCAGCAGATCATTCCACTGTTTTGATAGATCATTTGTTCCACATAAGTCCCGGTTTAGAGCTGATACCAATGCTAACTTGAAGGAAGGATATTGGTCAGCCAAATCAGCTGCAATTGTCCGAAAAATGTTGGTATGACGGTGGTCAGATTGCTGACTGACATCAAAGCAAAAGAATGATCCGAGTTTATGAATTCTGTGTAGCATTTGACCAACAGTATGTGCAACTGCTGATTTGCCACAACCAGCTACACCATGCAGCCAGAAGATTGGTTGAGGCGATCCAAGACCAGTTTCTTCTAGACTATTGCTCCGGCTTGCTGGGGAATTGATCCACTCTAGGATCTCACCAATCAACTGTGTACGTGTGCCCAAAAGGCACATCTTCTCAGTATTGAAACCTGTCCCATTTGCACAAACCATATCACGTATCTTGAAGTCATTGTCTAGAGCAATATCAATATATAGAAAATGACTAAGAATCTATTATACATACGAAGTTGGTTTAATTTCTGATCAATACCCTCCATATTAGCCTTGATTTCCAAAGCACCCCTTTTTATCTGTATGATCTCGTGCTCGGTTTGCAGTATAACCCCTTGAGTGACAAGAGTAGCATGGTCATTCAGGGCCCTTTGAAGTTGCTCAAAGGAGGTCATATACAAGTCAATCCGAGAGGTAGTATCCTTTAATGCATGTTTAACTGTACGCTTGGCTATAGCTAATGTCAGACAGGAGCTACACATCAACACAAAAAGATATACCCAATGAAGTGTCCTGGCAATACTTCTTAATAAAATTACCACAATGAATCGTCAGTATGATAAGAGCCTCCAAAATTTGCTTCAGTGATTTGAGCCTCTCTGTATCCATTTCATTGGGCGAAGCAGTCTCAATAACATCGTAAGCTCTTGACATTGTATCCAGCAGGTTTTGGATTTTATCATCCTGCTCCAGTTGTTTCTCGATCAGCTAGGAAAGAAGAATTAAGGTCTAATTTCATAAACGAATAAATGATATATAATCACTTACTTTCGTGATGACTGTAAAAATGTCTACCGCTATCTTCGCATAAGGATGCATCTAATATTTTCATTCTTCTTCAGAGATTTCTATGAAGCTAGGGATTACTTACAGCAGACAAAGTATCCGTCACTTTGTGGAAAACCTTCAGCTTGTCCAACAGTGATGCAGTAGTTGTGAGCGCAGAATTGCCCCCTTTTCCAATCTCACTCCCAAGCCCAATGGTAGTCGACGCGGTTGTGAGTAGCGGTCCTGCGAAGCTCAACGTCGCGACATTTTCTCGGGCTTCTTGAATAGCCGTGCCTGCATCCTTATTCCCCCGGCTGACAGTTTCCGTCACAACAATGCCAGAATCTCTCTGGAATATTATACTCAATTCAGTATCAAAAGAATACACGCAGATTACACACCTCATTAACCACATCGTCCTCTGGTTGAACGGTTGGCTCTGCAGCAGATGATGTCGACCCACTACTCGATCCAAATTTCCCAATGAGTTTGCGGAATTTATCCCGCTTCCTCTCGGATGACTAGGGACAATAGAACTATTAAATAGGAATCTCTCATCCAAAATTGATGTACTTACAGGAGGGGCTGATGATACGGAACTACTGCCATTAGCAGGGTTGGTCGAAGAGGCAGGATCACCTTGATCACTCGGCTGACGCTGGGAACGGAGAAATGACTTCCTAAATCCACCTTTCTCCGGTTTATGCGGTTTATTATCCATCGCAAGTGTTGAAGAACGGACTAGTAACCAATTTGAGGACTCTTGAGCTGTAGGTGTGGATGTAGATGCGCGTGGTTATGAGAAGACACAAGATGCTCGGCACACAGCATGATGGCAGTGACAGATGTCAGCTGAGTTGATATTAATGCATTCCTTACGTATTCGTGTCAGATTGACCTTGCCCCTCGAAATTACGGAGAAAATCTCGTAGATAATCTTTACCATCTGTTTCAATAAATCTAGCAAGTACGTATCTCCTTTACTCGCTGTTTCATGGCGTCATGGCAATTTATTTCCTCATTTTCGCAGGATTAGTGTCCCTACCAGGCGATGGGAACGATCGGTTACTAACTTTAGTAGCTGACAGGTCCCTCTTTGGAAAATTAGGCTCACGCGCGCTCCCATGCTTCCTCAACGATGCGTCCGAAAATACGCGGCTCGCACAGGGCTATGTTTAGGAGAAAGCGCTGCAGTTATATTTGGATTATTTGGATCGATATTGCCTTTGAATAAACCGTGCGGACTGCCTCGAAAATTTATACCGTCATATTGCATTTAAACTAGTAATATTCGCCAATAAACCAGTAATCGCAGGGAGATGATAAAATTATAAACCGGAGTTGACAGTATTGCAGCGAGTGTGAGCTTGCAGCGTAATACTCAAAAGAATGGCCTCTTCGTATATTCCTTCGGATGGATGTTATATCCGAGTGATATCGAGTTCCCGTGGAATTCTTTCTGCGTAGGCTGTTCCACTGGCACTATCATGATCGTCTGTTCGGTATGTTCCTCTGCATCCTTCCTGTTCATTGCTTTACCTCTGCAAGCAATAGAGGTAGCTTAATTAACCTAGAGCATCCAACCTGTCGGTGGGGAGCCCTACTCGTAATTTAGCTGAGACTGCTAACCTAGAGAGCCGAGTGTTCGTCGTATAGGCAGAAGGAGTCGTGATAATATTACGTATCATTTCGATGAAGGATCCAAACTGGCTCTCATTGGGAAGGTAGTAAAATCCGTGTAAAACTCGAAAGCCTGGGGATGAAACCTGGGGATGAAATTATCGGATTAGAGAAGCCAACAGACAAACACGCACCGGTAAGACATTCTGAGGAATGTTCTCCCACATACGTACGGACGAAGCAGGTATCGGGATACCAGAATGAAATTATATTTCTCCCGGTGCGTGGGAGTGTTCATATTTAATGTTTTCATTATATCAGCATGAATTTCATAAGAAACTCGCGATCTCAAGAATAATGATTTCAAGAAAGAGAGCGGATATTGCCTTTGCACGCCGATGCATGAATATAGCTAAGGATGTCAAATATATACGCAAGGTGCTCATGGATGTCGGATTGATGGATACGGAGTAGGCTTGAAGTTAATGCAGACAGCATAAATAAAGAAATCTGCATCAAAAGTACCAGAAGAATAATGCTTACCTATAGACAGCGACATACTGCGGTGTATAACCCAGCATTTTTACGCGCCGGAGCTTCTTACAAAGCGGAATTCTCGAGCATCTATATAGGACTGACCATGGGCTTTCACGTTGGGCGGCATTAGCAACGTATTAAGAAGTAATCAAGAAGTAATAATGTTAATTGTAATGTAAAGTATAAGCGCGATCAATAGAGTCGGATAATGCTCAGGAAGCTTACATGTGAGTAGATCATAGATGGAAAAGCTCTGTTAGGGAGAAACGAGGACGTGGGCGGCAGAAGAGAGGAGCGTATCCGACAGCACGGCGACGGCGGCAAACGCCGTCAGCCAATGGCAGGCTTGGCTTATTACATGAATCCTCGACGTACCACACGCCTTCGCTCGCCGACCTTGACCTTGAGCTCCTCTGATCGCGGAACAATATGTGGTAAGTGATGGTAATCCTCTTTAATTACGACTACTTACCTTGAATGGTCCTCAGACGCCATGCTGCGGTCGTACTCCCACTAGGGGCATCTCATTATTAGTCACACTCAAAATCCGTAGAAAATCCTTTCGGCTCTTCGAAATTTACATCAGTTTACAAGCTGAGAAGTTGAAGGAAAACCTACCAAAAAACCTTGTTTTCATTGTGCTTTTCAATCAAATGAAAGCTCAAAAATATATGAGAATTTTGTGAGATCTGTGTGGCAGAAAAAAAGGACAAAATCCCATCTTAGTCCAAGTGAAAAGACAAGGCAAAATGACTGCAAAATCTTATCAAAATTTGAATGTTTGAGTTGTTTACCATGTTGTAAATACTTTATAAATGCAATATTTTGTGTCCCAATGAACCTGTATTTGCCAGCTGAAAAAGGTAACTTTTTCCCCAGGACTAATTATGGATTTCTTTATAAGCACTTTTCCGGTCAAAAAAGCGCCAAAAACCGATTAATCATTTAGGCTAAGTTTAAGCAGGGATTTCTGATGCATTTTCCTCAAGAAAAAACTGTCTAGGAAATCTAAAATTTGATTTACATTCAGCAAGCATTTGCAGCTCAGATGATTGAAGACTTGAATGAGCACAAATATTGAATTGTTTGGGTATTATTGTCTTACGAAAGGTTATCAGAAATGCGACATTTTGTGTAGATTTTCCATCTGATAGACTTAGAAGTTATTTCCCATTTTTCAATAATATCTAGTTCAGTAATTTTGTGGAAAACACATACAAAATCCCAAATATCTACACAATTTTGACTGACCAAATTTAGAAGCTAATGTGACTTTTCCTGTGAATTCCTCAATCCTAAAATGCAGCATAAATTCGAAGAGCTGAAAGGATTTTCTATGTATTTTGCTTGCAGTGAATATTGAGATGCCCAAAGTGTCCGTCGACAACAGCGCAAGCTAGAGCATTGAACGGTGCCGGGATCTTGTCAAGAATTGGTGATCTCGGAGAAAGCAGAGTTGAGGAATTGTATAGCCGTGAAGGTTTTTTGTAGTTCCCTACATGTTTACCTAGACCTAACCGCTACCTGGTCGAATATTCACGCATTCTATCATTGAACTGATATCACTCTATATCCCTGAAGATCATCATTTTGCGACAGATCTGCAGCTCCAATGATCAACTCGCTAATCACATGACATTTAGCAATAGGGGATGTCATTGTGGCTGTTTCACGGCTGTTTTCGATGCTGTTTCTGACAAATTGAAACATCTATAAACCGTTGTAGCCCCTCCAAATCGACACTGGATATTAGAGAGAGTGTTATGGGCTGATCCTAACAAAGGGTTCCAAAGTGTGACTGAAGTAACAAACAAAGTCACACTAAAGAGCGAAGGGTTAGAACTGAAGGACTTGGCTTCAACATTGTGGGTTGTGCCGTCTCGAACTGTATGTATCCTTAATTTGGAACAGATTAGAACCAACAATATAAGAGCGGATTTGAATACCAAAGTTCCGAACTAAGTCCCAAACGAAGGTAGGACTTCGGAGTAAGATCAAAGGTTCAAGGTGAAGTTCGGAGTTGATCTCTGAAGGTCGTACTTGGTTCAGAGGTAATAGAGGTCTGAAGTATATAGAGGGAATGAGCACTAGGCTCGAGTTATAGGAAGGATATACAATAGGTCTATAAGGCTAAGACGTAAGGTAGGGTCTAATTTCTGACTGGAGAAAACTAGCTAAGATACATGTACTTATATACTATAAGTCCATGGACGAAAGCGGAAGGAAGTCTTACAAACAAATAAGTCAAATGCGGAACAGAGCACGGCATAAAGTGATAGAACAATGGGTATATGTGTATCATCAAATAGTGAAGGTTTGGGGGAATCATTAAACAAATAATGTGAATGATCGAAAAGGTATGATGGATAAATATGCAATACAAATATAAGCAAACGGAGGATATGTCATGAGAACAAATAAGCGAACGGAAATATGCCATAAGAAAAGATAAGCGAACAGAAACAATACAAACGAAATAGGAACGGGCATGACGAAGTGTCATCTGTCAGAATAGAAGTAGTATTGAAGTCCAATTGTGCCAGGTCCAGGGAAGACTAATAATAGTCTTATGGAATAGTGGAGCGGATAGTGTGATAGAAGGAAGTAGGTGGGCAAAGGCATTGCCCTCGGGATCAAGAAGAAGTTGGGATGTGGGCAAAGGGTTTGTTGTGTGGATACGAAGATGAGGTGAGAAGTGAAGTCGAACAAAGTAAGATGGGAAGTCGAATGAAGTCCAAACGAAGCTCTCCGAAGCTTCGTAGAGGTTAAAAGAAGTCACGTGTTGTGACACTTAAGCACGGGGCTTAACAGAGAGGCTTGGAGTGCAGAAACGACTTGCATGAAAAACGAAAAGACTGTCTCAAGGGGAATTGAACCCAAGCAATAATATACAGCAAGATACAACTTACCCACTACGTCAAAGCACCGCAATATCAACACGGCCGGTTGACCAATAATGAAAGCTTATCGAGCCCCGTCTTGAATTTCTCATCGCGTGGGAACATCTTACATAACTAAGCGCCCGCTTCGGTTGGGACTTTTAACGTTCACCTTGAATAACCTCAACTACACTTTCATCAATAACTACGTAAAATGTCCTCGGAGGTCCAAGCTCCAATCCACTCTGCTTTTAGTACCGCTGGATTAGGTATGTCTTTATCCCTCGCATTGAGTGCTCTCCGTTATCTGCTGTGGCGACGTCTTTGACACAAGTTCTACCTCGGTTTTGTTTGTTCTTTGGTTGACATTCCGCTTTCCAGACCATTCCATCAATGATCTCGAGGCTCTTAAGGTCAAAAAATGGAGATTGGAGCTGCAATGTGCCTTCCTATATAAACACGGTATACCCAAAGCGGAGGTATGTTGCCAGTTTCGTTATTGAAGGTCGTTTTCACCTTCTCTGATCTCATTCTGAGACCTCAACCTTC
>KN837126.1:583230-613537 GCA_000827215.1 Sphaerobolus stellatus SS14 | reverse complement strand
AAATAATTTCAGAAATGGCACCCTACAGTTATTAAAGTGATAGTAGATACAGCCCTGTAATGGCTATTATATATCTCCCAATTTACCGATATAAGAATTAGGACTTACACGGTTATCAGCCCAATGTTAATGGAGTAATTGGTTATTTTGCCGATACCAATTCGCATTCTATGGTCAAGTGATTAAAGTGACAGCGTAACCTGTACATTTTACAACTTACGAACGATTCAAGGGCTTTTAACGAAGAAAATACACCAATGAGCCCGAGATCAGAGCGTCGCATAGAATTGTGGATGTGGAAGTGAAACCCTGAGTGATCTAATGAAAGAGGTGTAAGAATCGTTTTTTTGAACGTGAAAGAGTGCCTACAAGCGCTTCCCTAGCATAAACGCTTGACCCCGTGATTGTGCTATTATGACCGCGGAAATCTTAGTATTTTTCCTTACAGGATCAGGGTCAAGGGAGCCAAATACTCACACGTGTGCCGTTACAGCTAGCGTAAAATGTAGTATCAGCAAAAGACCTGATAATGATGCAGGAATTGCGTCTTAAGTCATACTGACCGATGCCAGTGCCTAAGAATTTCGTCATTAATTCTCCATACAACACGAGTACTAAAAGATGATCGAACTTAATTGGAGGATTGAAAGAACAATCTAGTCGCAGATAATAAATTTGTGAAGGAAGATTAAGGACGAAGGGAAATACTTACTATAATTCCAGCGAGCCAGGTTTTGTGACCGCTGACTGAATAATATCGTAGAGATAAGAGACATCCAAACCAATTCTTCCATGCGACTTACCGAACCATACTCGAAGGGTATAGAAGCTTTAACAAAAATATCAGTGCATTGAGAGACGATCTCGAAATTGCTCTTCTGAGCCTACCATTGCGTCAGAAATGTCAAACCATACTTAAACGCAGACAGTGAGATGTCGCTTCCTGTGGTATTTGGAAATCAAGAGACTACTCACGTGTATAATGCTCGAAGGCTGGATCAATCATGATGGATCATATTAATCGATCTTTTACGGTGTTAAATAAAGAATTCCTTACAGCAAGACGGCTAGTAAATAGATATATGATTAGGAATAAAACGCAACAAAGAGATGATATGTCACCGACATGGAGATCTCGGCGTTGCATTTTTTATAATCATGAGGTAATCGGCACGTAATGAGTTGGAAATATATGTTGTAAAACATACCGCCTGCCTGCACTATGCTTAATGTACTGTATAGACACTGTATGTGAGAGTGCCATGGAGTAGAAGAAAGAGAAGGGCTCCTTACATAATGGAGAGAACCTAAACCAGGACGTGAATCTAATTAGGATACCAATCAATTGACGAGAACTTACGAAATACTTTATAAACTTCGAATCTCCATCGTAGTTTCGATAATAGAAGGTTCCCTGTGCAATCGTAACGGCCACTAGACTAGATAGATAAAGAGCAGATCATGATGAGATGGGATGTTCGATACTCAGACAGAGGAGATTATTCACGTACATCGTGCAGGCGCTAGTGGCTAAGGAGAATTCAAGCATTAGTGATCGGCACAAAGGAAAAGCTGCCGAGACCGCACCTAAGTATGCGGATAGAGCGGCGGGCTCGATAAGAGTATTGACTTCGTCGGACATTGAGGGTAGCTTGATGTTGCAACTCTTGTAGATGGTAATTGAGACTACTTGAATCGCTGGTTTAATATATGTCTAAATATATGAAACCATAGAGCTCACATCATGAAAAAGAGCCAGATCACATCGTCACCGGAAGCTCTACTATGTAGCGATAGGATGTTACGTAAGTTTCTTTGCCGGTGCTTCAACCGGAGAGCAAAGGCGGAGTTGTGCAACCCGTGGGTTTATCGTTGCACAAGGTAACGATGTCGATGAGATCTCTACATCTCCGATGGGGTCCAGGCTCCAGAATCCTGTATCGATGGTGTCCAGGCTCCAGAATCCTGTGCCAATGGTAGGGCTGAGCACGGGTATCACATACCTGCGGGTACCCATGGGTACCACCCGTGGGAAACGGGTGAATACCCGGCGCCTAAAGACACGGGTACCCGCGCGCGGGTGTTCCCACGGGTGGAGGTGGCTCCAATGAATTACGAAAAAATAAATACAGGTATTTATAAAGTCACAGAAAACATGTCTAAACAGCATTTCCATGACTTATTTTATAAATACCTGTGGGTACCACCCGTGGGGAACGGGTGAATACCCGGTGCCTAACTTCACGGGTACCCGTGTGTGGGTGTTCCCACGGATGGAGGTACTTGACAGAACGAGCAAAATACCCGCAGGTATACCTGTGGGTGCACCCGCAGGTCACCCGTGCTCAGCCCTGGCCAATGGTGTCCAGGCTCCAGAATCCTGTGCTGTGCTGCATGTGTTTGTCCCCTGCACCCCTGCACTGTGTGTATCTCTCCCCTGCACTGTGTACGCCGACACTGTGTGCGTTCCCCCCTCCCTGACGCTACGTGCGTCTTCCCCTGATCCACGGACTGCCCTCGCTGGCCAATCGATGCCTGGTGGGCTACAAAAGTTCCCCTGCACCGCCTTGGTGCTGGCTGAACCTCTGGCATATCCCCTCGTGCATTCACCCACTGATGAACTACACCCGCCGATGTACTATTGCCCACCATGTTTACTTAACTCCTCTTGCATTCACCCGCCGATGTACCATTGCTCGCCGCGTTTGCTTAACTCTTCTTGCGTTCATCCACGGTTTCCCCCGCAGTTATTCTACTACTCCGCTGGCCTCATCCTTCTCCCAGAACTGATATTTACGGGCTGCACCTTTGTGGTGCTGAGCTCTTTGCGCTATGGCCTCCCCTCTTACGCCTCTCCCCTCTGTTGCCTCTGCTATGTTGACTGCTCAGGCGTCCATGTCTTCCAATGGCTTCGTCATTAACTCTCTCAGCCCTGAGCTATGTGGAGAGTACGTGATCATTATTTAGGTCATTAATTATACCGTGGCTATATCTGACATGGGCTGCAGGTCTACTCCTAACCCCATACCTGGGATTCCCACCCCTACGCCCCTGTCCACATCCTCTGCCACCCATGTCAAACGTGCCTGTGCCAAGTCTCTGAAGGCCACACAGAATTCCCTCGCCATCCACGCTCCTATTGCGAAGCCTATGAAGCTAAGAATCGCACCTGAAAAGGAGTCTACTGCTAAGGCCCTCACTCGTGTTGATGACAACTGCCACACCCTCCACTCCAATGTGGAACTGGTTGAAACGACAATTGTCAATCATATCAATGCCATGTCCGAGTCTATGGGCGAGCTCACCACATTGGTTGACAAGCTGGAGGAGAAGGTGGATGGTCTCCGGGGTGAGCTGTGTGCCTACGGCAAGCAACCTGCTGCAGCTCCTACTGATATGACGGAATGGTTCACTCAGCAGGATGCTGTACTCGTGGCGATCTGGAGCAGAATTGGGACATTAGAGAAGCAGAGGGAGGCGAGCTCTGTGGAATCTGCCTATCCCAAGCACAAGGCTGTTGATGATGATGACGACCGTGAGGAATGCCACGTGTGCAACAGGCTCTCTGCCCTTCCATGATCGGAGGAACCCCAACTGTTGATGGATGAGCATACCTGTTCTGCCGCTCCTCTTAGTACCCCTGCTGGCAGCATTGTTGTCCCACCAGCCCTCGCTCACTTAGCGGGTATTGCTCAAAACGGGGGTGCCCTCCCCGTGGTACCTGCTCCTATGCTACCTGTGGTCCCTGTCATTGATTCTCCTGCTGCTGCAATCACAAACAGTTCGGTAACAACATTCTTTGGCCCTGCTACTTGGGGGGGTGATGTTTTTGCCTCATGGAAAGGCCTGATTAAGCCAATGAAGCATGCAGCCTATTGGTCAACAGTTGCCATCAAAGCCCGGATTTCCCATTACAACCTCCATGCACTTATCACCTTCCCTGACAAGCACATTGCACGCACTTTTGAGGCGGAGTGGATGGCGGCTCCCACCCCGGGTTTTGAGGATATTGGGGCGCATCCTCCTCATGAGTGTCGAATGCCTACTGGTGCCTGGGTGCCCTATGCGTGAGCTATCTCCACCTACTTGGAAATTGTACCTAGCCAATACTGTTTTATCTTCTTAATAGAACAAACCTCCTTATTACTTGTTGGAATGTTAATGGTCACTTAGCACTCAAATTGCGTCAGCCTCGATTTTGTAGGATCATCAAAGACTGTGACATCATCCTTTTACAGGAGACGCACCTAACACCGGGCCAAGAGGACACTTTGCGTCTCCCACACTGCTATCTTATATGGGCCATCAGCCGTGAACCTGACCATATGAGTCCACCTCATGGCGGTGTCACTATCGTCTACAAATCATGCTTTCAGCCTACCCTTTGCAAGCAATGGTCTGCTGTGGATTTCATGGTCCTAGACTTCGAGAGCTTCTTCCTTGCAAACATTTATGCTCCGCTTGCCTCCTCTCGATCCGCCGGTCGGGACTTTGTCGAAGCTTCGCTAAGGCTTCAGATAAAGCCAGTAATTCTTGAACTTCTGGAATAAGAACAGAAGAAGGGCTGATATCATTTAACATAGACTGAATACGATACAACTTTGGTAGGATGGTGTGCACTATAACTGCTCGGCTAAGGCTCTTCTTCAATGTCATCAGTCCTCGGAGGAAATGCGCAGTCGATGTCTTCGATTAGCAAGATGCAACAATGTGGGAGGCTGGCAACGGCTTGGGCAAGGAGGTTATCATAGAGGCTATTGAACATCGCTCAATTCAGAACGCAACCTGATATGGAAACACTGTACCCATAACTAAACAAGAGAGATAACAGATGTCGAGACCTAATTCTCCGGCGACAGTATATACCGTTGACGCTAAGGAAGTGTCAATATATTGTAATAGATGCACGTGGCGGTTTTTACTCACTCTTTCCTGTTCCTGGGGGCCTATACAGTATGTAACCTCGACGATGAGGAATTCCTGCCTTGATATACCTAAGGCAAATATTAGACTTATTCGAATCAAATTATTATATACTTACCACTCTTCCGCTTCCAGGAACTCTTTCGCATCATTGAGCAAGTTCTGAATGGTATTGCCATCAAGAAGTAGAGAGTCGATTGGTTGCCTATTCTTTGTCTGCACACTAGCCCATATCCAGCCACCACGTCCACATATTCTTTCTTGATATGAGAAGCGGTTAAATAGGCAAGCTATAAACATACCCTTGAGAATGAATAGTGACTAAGCGTTTCCTTCACAGTGGTCAGAAAGGGAATAGATGCAACATAAATGCCCTACGAAGTCTCTTGGTAAGTCAGGCGACAATATTCTACAAAACGGAAAAGGGCCTTCTGATTACGAGTGTATATTTTAGAAGTGGATCGCTAATTAAAACCCAATCACACCAGTGCCACAAATTGCCACAAATACGTACCTCAAAATTAGTACCCCGTGCATGGTTCTTCTAGGATTATATTGATGGTCGTCATAGTTCATTTCAGGGTGATCCCACATTCTAAGGTAGCCAGCAGGCACCACGGTATGAGGCTGTGTGACTTCGACGATATATCCTTTCCAACGGAAGAACTGACTAACAGTGTAGAACGGGACATAGTCGACGTACTCTTCCTGTGTGCTTCCTTCCATGCACCATTTACGACGTGTCGACCTAGACTCTACAGCAAAATCATGGGGCGTGCACCACACGTTATTTTTCGTCTATAGGACGGGTTAGAACCCGGAATCTTTAGAACGTAGGGGGGGTAAAGACCAAATATGAAACTAGCCACTCATAGGTAGGATCCCCAGATTTGAATTCTCCAGAGACAGTATCCTGTGGCACACACATCAGGGCATAGTTAACTTCGAGAATAGTCCAACATACTGAAGGTAAACAACCCTTGAATCCACCTGAAAATTCTCTTAACAGTTTCAATTGCTGATCCGAGTATAATCAGCTTAAAACTATCATATATGATTGGATTGGCAGCGAGAGCTGCAAAGTTGACTAATAGTTCGAAAAGAGTGGCCACCCAATTAAGAACGTCCAACCAGGGCATAACTGGTGTACCACCATAGAATGGAATTCTTTGCTGGTTTAATGCCCCGTGAGATCCTAGCATGACGAGAGGAGGAAAAAAGAGTGTTCACAGCGCTGTTGGCGAAAAGACGCGATTTATGATATTGCAGTTGGCCCATATTCTCCTAGGAATCCACCCCTTGCCAACGCGCTTATGCGCTGGGTTTGAGTATGCGTTTGTGGAGGTCACTAAAATGTAGAAGGACTCAACAGAAGCTCTCTGGTTATCTCTGCGCCGGAGAAGCTTCACAATTTTGAATCATCACAAAATTAGCACAAAAGGTTTTCATTAGTAGTAAGTAAGTGACCTATCACTCCTGGTGCGGAATGATTCACAGAAGGCATCGGGAAACGTGCATTGTAAGGACTTCTCTGGCACTCCGACTCCCCCCTCGGCGCGAACACCATGACCAGTTTGCCCTCGAAAGATACCCAACAAGACGAAGATAACAACGTTAGCTGCTGTTCAAGTTAACAAATAAAAAATGTAACAAATGGAGGGCTACATACGTTATGGATTCTCGACATGACATTCATGATAGGCGTAATAGTTCCTAATAGGGGCATCTGCCCTAGCCCTACACCACAAAGGGATATCCCCCAAGTCCAACCACAAGGGATAAAATATTTATTTTCGCAAATATGAGTTAGGAAGGATCTAATTATCATTTATACATCTATGAGTATCTATAGTTCGAAATCTAAGGACTTTTGAGTGAATCCAAAATCTCAAGTTTTTGGGTTGTGGATCTTTTTGGCTGGTATCACATGCTGTTAATCCGATCCTGATTGGCTTCATTGCTTCTGTGAATCATTCCACAATGGGAGGTAGGTAACGCACAACATTTCCAATTGCAGTTTGATTTGCGATTCACGGAAGCAATGAGCCAGCAGGTAACAGTCGATCGCAGTGTACAGTTGATTGGTATCATCGGAGATAGATCTGATGGCATCAATCTCACATAATCTCGCTAGGAGACTTGCCCGGTAAGTCAAACACAGAGCCTCCAGCCACCTGAAGAAACGTAGATACGAGTTTAATAAAGAATGTGGGTATATTGGTTTTTAATGAACAATAATAAAAGAATGTACTTGAACAGAAAGGGCCAGCAATGGCTCCCTTCATAACAGACGAGGGAATCCAGCGTCATGAAGTGGGAAGGGGCATGTGTGAGTGATTTGCCGCAACATTGACAGCAGATGCTTCACGGGGCTATTAATATCCCTATTCATCTGGATAGTTCTCTATGCATAGTAGCGTGTAATTATTGGCTTCAAAGCCCTTTCCCAGTCAGTCCATAATAATGTATCAAACCTTATTGGTATTACATGGGGTCATTTTTATACTGTAGCAATCCTAACTACATAGCAAGAGATTTTACAAGTTATTCAATTTATTGACAACCTTGCTGATTTGTTATGTAATTTTAGGCTATTCTATCAATTTTTTCATTGAATTCTGATACCTCTGAAAGAGCTGGGGAAGGCATCATGTTATCATACGGCATTTTGAACAGTATCGTTTCAAACCTTACAGAAAGCCTCTTAATAATTTATCAGAGTTATTATAAAGGTGACTTGACTAGCAAGTGTCCCTAGAATACTCTATTGGATTTTGGATACCTCTAGGTAGAGCTCGGAACACTACTCTATAATAGGGTCATTTCAAATTGTAGCATTTTTGAGGCATTTTTGAGCATACAAGAATATTTCAAGTAACACTTTTGATCTATATAAAGCCTTGATTATTTAGATGTCCCCAGAATATTTCATTGAAGTTCCACTACCTCTAGATGGAGCAAGGGGACATCCTCACTCTATCATGGGGTCATTTTGATTTGTAGCATGTATGAGCATATATTCAGCTTCATAGTAATGTATTAGATTTATTTACATTACCACTAGACTGGCAAGTGACCTTAGAGTATCTATTGAATTTTCAATACCTCAGGTTGGAGCTTGAGGACCACCTGAATCTTGTAGTCATTTTAAACTGTAGAATTTCTGAGCATATATCCACTCCATAATAATGAATTGGAGCTATTTAAAATGCCATTTGAGTGGTAGAGGACTCTAGAATATTCTACTGAATTTCCAATACCTCTGGAATGGCCTCTGAAATATATTATTGGATTTCTTGTACCAGAGACCACGGGTAGAACCTTAACAAATACTCTTCATATATATTCAATTTACCTACTTATCTACATATGCAAATGCCTGTTTACTATGTTCTATACCCTTAATATGCCACAGCAATCTTCTGTAGGGAGGAGTCCGGGGTCTGTTCACTCGTGATGTTTAGTTTCGGTTGCAACTGGCTGGGATCTATGAGGATCTGTTAGATCGCACATGCCGAGGTGCCGAATGGGACATTCCCAGCATCAACATTGTTTGGGTCAGTCAATTTAGATGTGGCTATCTTTGAGTGTTTGCTAGTGCGAGGCTCTGACACCTCCACTGACTTGGGAGGCATGGGAAGAGGAAGACACGGGATAGAACTGTACAGTTATTAGGTCACCAGCAAATAAAGCCATATAGAATGCCATGTACCCTGCAAATAACCGTGCCTAGGAAAAAATGTCCCCAAGCCCGGGCTTCACGGGCCGGCCTGGGCCTCAGAAATCTCAACCCGAGCCCTGGGGTCTGGGCTTTAGGCAGCTCGGCCCAGGCTTTCTAGGGCCTGAGGCCCTGGCCCGCAAATCACTACTCTCAATCACCTATATGATCTGGCGGTAGGCAACCTCAGCCAATTTTAAGCTCCGACACTTAGGTTCCCACACTGTTGTAGACCGCAAAACGCCAACTTTGCTGAACTCCCGAGTAATGTTGCAATCATAGAGCTTTGTCAGTGTATATGGAAGCTTGGGGAGTGTAATTAAAAAATAATAAACATAATTTCGATTTTCTAAGAGTCATTTAGGGTCTTCTGTCAGCAGTAGAATATTCTGTATAAGTACTCTTAGTTGTTACAATATAAATACACTGTTAGCTCTATGTGTAATAGTACAGACATTGAATTATAAGTCAATAAAATAATGGTAAATGGCTAATTTTTTGTTGTTTGAGCCCTCCCTATACCTATATCCAAGTAAGCATTTACTGACCAATCCATCCTGGCCATTAGTAGTTGGCATTGAGTGGTGTTGCTCATGTTGCTTTATGCCAGAAATAAAATTGGAAAATGTCATTAATTTAGAGTTAAAAGTGCCCATGAAGCATGGATCAATAGTACTCCTTCCCTGTGAATGAAGGATCTTCAATGCATTTTTAAGTGTTACTTCAGCCTCATCATAAAGTGAACATGTTTCCGTGGACTGAGTAAAACAGAAGTACCGTTAATAGTTAAAAATCATGTTTTATTATTAATACTGACCTGGAATCCATCTGATAAACCATTTGCCAAATTGGTGTCCAGACCAGCAGGTGGAAGTTGGGCTTGAGAAGAAATTTGGGATAAGGCAGGTGCTGAGATTAAATTCAGCTAAAGAAAATAGATATATAGTGCTAAATTAATGGAATCAAGCATACCATTGGTGAGGGACCAAGGATATGATGAGACAATGGAGTCGAAGAGGTCTCACCAAGATCAGGCATCCTGTCAAACCAATAGTATGCTTCGGATTCAATATACTGGGCATTTTCTGATGGGGTACCAGGGACGAAATAGAATGGAGCTGTATGGTTACGGAGAGCCATGGGCCACCAATCCGCAGGAGGCATTGGAGCTGCTTGAACGAGATGTTTGCATAGGAGGTGAGCATGGTATTTCTGTGCACCACAATTACATGTCCACTCTGCAAGACTCGTTGAATATGAACCTTGAATGGTCTTCACCCTGAGTCTGTCCCAGGCATGCCATAAAGTGGGGGTAGACAACGCTTAAGAGAGTTGTGTGACGGGCGCTTGATGTCAAAGTGCCTAAGCGGTCGCGCTCGTATGTTCCTCTCTTTGCAGCTTCCACGGAGACACATAATATTCATTACATTGGTTTAAAAAGCCTCATATGTGTATCTTAATCAGGCCATATACTAAGTGAATGGATTTGTGTTCCAGAAGCAGAGATACACAGTTTTCGACACGTCTGGCTACCTAATTAGGCCATGTCAGATGAGCGTCTACGCTGCTTTCTCTGCCAAATCCTCGAAATCAAGTTGAGCTGCTACAGCATATTTATTTCCAAAGCAACACCGGGATACCCAATTCAGGTATAAATCTTGAAGGTTCTTGAGAAAATTTTAAGAGTAGAGCTACTCTCCAGCTAGATAATTTACTTATCTCATATAGCAATCAGGGAACAAGTATAACTTTTCAGAAGGACATTGGAGAATTATATTTCTAAGAGTTTTCAGCATTTTAGTTGGATTGTACATGTGCTGTGGAAGCCCAACTTGTTTTGACATGGCATTTTGCAGTCTACAACAGTGTGGGAACCTAAGTGTCGGAGCTTAAAATTGGCTGAGGTTGCCTACCGCCACATAAAGACTTCTGTTCTGCAGTAAGGTTCTGTGGCCTGCTCAAACATAACTGTAGCCATGTAATTTTCAATGATACCCGGTATGCCAGTATTGCAAACATTCCTATAATGTGAATCACATAATCAATTCATGCTCAATTATTTAGGTATAGAGATATCTGCTTCATTCTCTGCCAGACAGCCTTGACAATCATGGTGGTTCTCTTGTGTGGAATTGCCATAGGATAAGCGGAATGTGCCCATAACAGCCATATAGTCAGTGAATACCAACAATTCCACATATATGCCCACACTTCTGTGAGCTGGTTGTGGGTACAATGGGTGTACATCTCAAGGACAGCATCTTCATAATTTTTTTCTGCTGTACACCTGACCATCCCTTTCAGGGAGCAAAGGATGCTGGCATGATGTTTAGCAAATAATCGAAGGATAGAAAGACAATGCTCTGCTGGACAAAAGAGATAACCTGAATCCTTCGAGTTTGGGCCACATTCTTCAGTATCAACTGTTTCCATGTCTCAGGATGTTTGTTTGGATGCCCAGCCATTGACTTGGCATATCAAGTCTTCTTCATCAACTTCTATCTCTTCTTCATCAAATTCACCAGCTGTGAGTGGGCCTCCAAATCACTCTCATCACCATCATCAGCCTTCCCCACTGCAGTAGGTTGCGTTAATGGTCTAGGCTGGCCATTGAAGACAAAGACAATAAGATGGAGAGGTTTTGAGGTTGGTTTATCAATCTAGAATGAGTGTAAGTAAACAAATAAACAACAAAATATGAAGAAAATACCTCTTGACCAGGCTTCTGCTGTCTGCAGGGAGGAAAATCAGGATCAATGAATTGAGAGTGTTCATGAGCTTTCTGAGCATTGTAAGGTGTTGGTGTTGATTTATTCTTAGCTAAAGGCCTCTTAATGGCCTTGAGTGCATGCCAGAAGCATAACTGATGCTTTGAGTGGGGCCACACTATCCTCATGGCATTAATTTCTGCTTGATCTTTGTCAGTGAGAGCAAATTCAGGATTAATTCCCAGTGATTTTAGAGAGGTTAGCCAACTCTCGATGATCTTCTGTTTAGCTCCTGGGTGTGCAACTTTACTAGTAGACACCAGTAAATAGGCAAGGGGAATGCCAATCCCTTTAGTTTCCCCAACAGCTGCAAAAATCTCGAAATTTTGGTTTATTAGCATTCCCTAGAGGCTATAAGCTAAAATACACTTAAATAAATAAAAAGGAATGCTTACATGTAGAGTCCATGGCTAATTCTTGGGTATGCAGCCCCCACTCAGTGATAAGATCCGAGACTTGGAAGCCTAAAGAGCAAGTCCCAGGCTGGGCTTGAACATTTAACTGTTCAAGATGCATCTCAGGACCTGCTTGTTGCAGGTATGCCTGTGCTGATTCATAATGATCACTGGCATAGGAACTCGTCATGGTCTTGTGCCTCAAGTAAAAAATATCGTTATTGACCAATCAGCACTATAAAAGGTGTGTAAAGTGCTCTACATTGAGTAGCAGAAACCGCAGCCACTTTCTTTGAAAGGTAAATTTCATCAGTTGAATTCTGAATTTAGAAGCTAATAAACATTGCCAATCAGAATACTAGTCATTTGCAGGTATATTGATCCTAGTTGCCCTGCCACTCTCACGTCCTATATATTTATACATAACTCCTGTTCACAGCCATGAAATTCGTATCACTCTTCAAAACCGTTGCAGTCGTTATTGCCCCCGTCTCCTACACGGTGGCCTATACCTTTGTCACCTATGAAGGTGGGCTATGCAATTCACAGGTGCCTACTCATCCAACGTTTGTCATGGGTGGCTTCAACATGAGCGACGAGGGTACTGGCTGCATGGTACCATTTTCTCCTCCAGAGGCTGAGTCTTTTAGTCTTGTGGAATGTGGTGGAGATGGATTCGTCACGGTCTTTGCGGATACTGCATGCGCACAGCCCATTCTCTTAACGAGTAATGTCGCTTGTCAGACTATTGTTATCTTTGGGTCATTCATAGTCATGACACAAAAATCCGAAACACCTAATAATGCCTAACAACCTAATCACACAGTATAAGGTGATTGTTAGGACCTTATTTTCTTCGTCTCTATCGTAATAATGTATTATCAGACCTAATTTTCTATGGCGAAATTTAATATATTTAATATACTTAATATCTAAAGATTATACCCCTTACGGTTCCCAAGTCCCCTCAACCAGAGTGAAGATAGTTACATCGGATCATTTATTCAAGAAAAATTGTAGAAGCACATCATTGTCTATAAGATCATTCAGGTAGTATTTTCCCTTGTCTTTATCGGAAGTTGGGATTAGATGGCAACCCCGGATGAGATATTTCAAAAGAACAAATATGTAACTCTTCTCCTCCAAGAACGTACAGCCCTCTCAGTTTGTCCTTGGCCGCAAGCTGGAATAGTCAAATGTCCGAATGAGAGCAACATCGCATCTTCGTTTTGATGTATCTTCGCAAGTGAATATGAATTCGAGGCGAGCGAAGCTTACTGGGGTGGTATTAATGACGATGCAATCATAACGCGGCCTATGATGGAAGTTAGGATTGCACTGGAGAATGTCAATTTTCTCTCTCCAGTCTTCCAATGACATATACGTCAGGTATAGACACCGATAGGGAGTTATCTGGAATTTTGCAGATAAATAGTGAGACTGTGATCTGCTAAAGAATATAGTGATTTACCTTCAGATGTCCACTGGGACAGCTGTCCGAGTCCAGAACATTGCCGAGTCACGGAGGGCCTGGAAAAATGGCTCGGTATACCGTTCGCTGAACCTCTTATAGGTGAGTTGACTCGTTGGGAAACCTAAATGGTCAGTTAGATTTCACCCTACTATGTAACTGCGATGCTGACATTTTACTAGTCTGGCATCTTATTAAGAAGATTCCATGATTCGAATTCAGGATGTTGATGTACATGTAGGCTGAAGAGCTTATAATTGGTGAGTTGGTTTACATTTCACGGGGTTTCGGCATGCGCTGATAGAATTATCCTTATAATCTTGAATGCTGTTGCAATGTGTAACCCTCCACCTCTCTTCCTCATCATTCACTTATTGGTGACTCTATTAGTAAATATCTACGGTGGTTATTATGTACATAGTCCCTGTATACTACGTGTCCAATTCAATAGATATTATTATCCTACTTTCAACGACGGAGGAGCATTATAGCTGCATTGCCAGAAGCACCCCCGATGATAATGGTAAATCAGAGAAAATAACATCATCAGACAGTGACGGGCTAAGAACGCAGTATCATGCATTTTTAGGGATTATATGATTGTTAGGCTGTTATGCATTATTATGCCTGATAGGTACCATAAATATAATAAGTGTTATTATCCATTCGATGCTTAACAACCTAATAAAGCATTATTAGATTAAATTTGGACCTTTGTATTTTTGCGACACAACGGTTGCTAAATTCTCTCTTTTTATGTCCTACACGTGTCATATCGGCACTAACTTGTTATTGAAATGTATTTGTTTTTTGACTGTGATAGTCAAAGTAGTAGGCCCAGGCTCAGCCAAGCTCTCAGGAACAGTCATTGTGTTGGCTCGATACTTATACTACAGTAAGAATACTTCTTCGCCGCTTTACAATACGGGTATTATGAAAAAATTAAGGCGTAAAGATTGAAAGCATGGAAACAGGAATTAGATATAAGAAAAAGTCCTATGCAGTTGTATAGCATTCCATCCCATTGCTCTTGCACGTATGCTGTGGTCGGTATGTATAAACGTTCAATACACTATTCAAGGAATCAAGTCAGTAATGAAGCCTTCCGGCTTCCAAGCAGACAGTGACCTGTAAGATCTGTTCCTGAGGAAATCGGCAACGTTTAAGAAAATTCATCACATGTATTTGGCGTTAGCTCCGTTTTTCCCCTGAACTTAGAACCGCCGCGCCGGCTATAAAAGTCCGGTTAAACTCAGTTTTAAGTAGTCCGAGAAACCAAGTCAACTGGGGTTTATTTGAAGCGTACGCATAGTATTTGTTCATATCTCGGAGTGAAACTAATATAATCTTCCTGTCAACAGAATGAAATTTGCACGTCTCTTTGGCTTCAGGTACCATATATTTGACTTCCCCGTGGAGTCCAGGCTTCCCTCTTCATCCTGAGTTCTTATGCAATACATATGCATCGGCTTGCATCACTTTTCAAACCCACTGGAGCTGTTGTTACTGCACCCATCAGCCTCACGACAGCCTATACTGTGGAAACCTCAGTCTAAGGTCTCTAGATCGTGATTCTGAGGAAATCGACAGATGTGGTGCGTAACAAGGACAAGTCAGGTCCTGCGCTTCGCTTCGGAAGAGTGTAAATAAAAAGAGCTTGCTTTATTTAGATGCTCAATACTCTGTAGAGATTAAGCAAAATAGAGTAAATGAGAGATGGACTTGATGTCACATGCATGTATAGTCTGGCAGATGGCTTGTCACTAAGACTGCGCTACGGAGTGAGTAGATAATTGAACAAATGCATGTGTGCTGATGTGCTCAGCATTCAAAAATTATGAGCTTGTTCCATTCCACATGATATGCTAGGCTGTCATAACAATAAAGGTTTCATTTGAAGCTTGTTAGGAACGACTTCCATTACGGCACTTCACACACACCTACCTGCTTGTCAGGGATAAGCTATGAATCTGCTCATTGCAACCGTGAAGTTGTCCTGATAGATGCCTTTTTGGAGTCCTATTATTTCTTCCCCTTTATATATCCTACAGGTGCAACATTAGTCATAATCAGAATTAGAAATAAAAATAAGGCCTAGAGCTGTCTGTGACTTCCGAGATATACGCCTTTCCGAATTCAAGAATCCTTTGTGCTGAAGGAAGTAGAAGCTTAGAATGAAGTCTCGTCCAGGACTGTTAAGTATGCGTTCTTGAATTAATATTTGAAATATTGGTCATGAGATGCGAGAGCACTGTGAACTTTAGCGAGGTCATAAATCTTTTGGCTTCCTATATCTAAGAATACCTAGGTCCCGGGTTTCTACCTTTCGGTGAAACCAATCAGAGCTCAAGATACGACCCAAACTTCACAGTCCCGCTCCACAATCACCCGTATAAACAAACATTCAATCAAGAACCATACTTAACCATACATAACTCACTGATTCTAAGGTATGTAAATTCTTTCCGGTCACAGAGCGGCCTAGACTCAAATTTTGAATTTTTACTCCACACTATGACTAAAGATTGCAGCTGCAGGATATAAAAGACAAATGATTCAAGCAGCGAAAAAATCCATCCAAGCCCAAAATAGATCAAGGCAATAGCCTAATATGGGTATTTTCGTAGAATCTTTAGTATACGAGGTAGAGGTAAGGTATATGATGTCGTGTGACTACTACTGTGACATGACTAATACGGCTGCAATCTCACAGAACTATCTCTTCTTCTCGAGAGGGAGGAACCTGCGGTTCCAGGTGCCCCTTCCCGAAGCGACGCGTGCCCTCACGCGGCTTCGCCGCCCTCTCCCTCTGCCATCCTCTCTTCGGCTTCTCTAATCTCTCTCTCTGTCTCCCCTATATCTATACTCGTTCCTTCCTCCAGGTATGCTTGAGCGATTCGTCTATCGGATCTTGGTATGAACCTTCGAAGGCGACGGGCGTGTATCATCCCTGGTATGGGCACGCCTTCTAGTGTCGAAGTTGTGTATGAGTTAAGGGAGCGGCTTGTGATGATTTGTGGCGGTGACCAGCGTGGCATGGGTTTTCTCTTAGTTTCCCGGGAGCTGTCCAGCTTCGAGTTGTAGATTTGTACCAAGTCCCCTTCCTCATAGATCACTGGAATAACCTTGTTATCGAATATAGATTTCCTTAGCTCAGCTTTTTTCAACACGGTAGCATGGCCTTGCGCTCGGAGTGATCCGCAGCGCGGATTGCTTCGTCGAGGTAGTCTGTCCATGTGCGGGGAATAGTCTCTGGATCTGCATCTAGGCACTCGAGATCGTCTATGTCTGGGGCGCAAAGTTTCTTAAGGCGTCCGAGTAGAATCTTATTCGCATTCTCAATCAGTCCGTTTGTCCATGGCGCGTATGCTGGTGTTGTGATATGCGAGATGCCGTGTTCCTCGCAGAATGCGTCGACGTCGTCATTTCGAAAGTGGGATCCTCCATCTGTCATCACTGCTTCCGGTGGTGCAAACCTGAGGACTATATCTCTTAAGCCTTCCACGGTGGATTTGCCTGTGCCCGCAGACTTCAGCTTCTTCGTCCATACAAAGTTGGAGAAGGTCTCCATCGTGAGCAACAGTGTCTTGTACCCGCCTTTGCCGGTGGGTAGCGAAAGGTAGTCTGTGCAGAGTAGGTCGAAGGGCATGTGGCGTTGTATTGGTTGTAGGAGGGAGTTGATGTGTTGCGGCCCGAAGTTCTTGCAGCGTGAACATTCTATAATGGTTGTTCTCGCATTGTGTATAGTGTAGGCCAAAAGAATTCGTCTTGGAGATGTAGGCGCGCGTGATCCCATGCAAAGTGCCCGTTCTCCTCGTGAGTCTTCCTCGCTCTACTCAGGCCTTCTACACATGGTATGCATTCCGCTTTAGATGTTCTATCCTTCGTTTTTGTGTTTCCTCGCCATAGTCTGCCCTTCTCAATCCAGAAACCTGTTGCTCTGTGGTGTAGTCGTCGTCGTTCCCGTACCGTAAGGGATGTTGTTGCTCCTGCCAGGTACTCGATGATCTCCAGGGCCCACGGGTCCTCCTTGAACCTCTCTCTCATCCCCGTCAGCTCCTCATCCTCCTTTACTCCGAAGATATCGTTCACTAGCCCTTTCTATCCCTCCCACTCTGGTTATACCGTCCAGTTCCCACCATCTCCGTCTTGTCTCTTCCTCTCGCTCCACTTCCTACTCAATCCGTCCGCCACTGGGTTCTTCACTCCTGGTCTGTGCCGTACGTCGACCATGTTGCGGGCTATAATTGACTCCGCCCAGCGTGCATGCGTTGTACTCCTCTGTTTCCCTTTCATTAGCGTGTCCCGTAATGCTTGGCAGTCAGTCTCGATTTCTACTGGTGATCCATAAATGTATTCGTCGAATTCATCCAGTGCGAATTTGAGGCCTGCAAACTCCAACAAGAAAGGTTCGTATTTCTCCTCACTCTGTGATGTGCGTTTTGAGCAGTATGCTATTGGGTACCAGTGTCGGGTGGCTTTGCCGTTCTTGTCCTTTGATTCGTGTTGTTGTGACAGCATGCCTCCAAAGCCTTTGCTAGATCCATCTGTAGTGACTTTGAAGGGGCGTCCATCGTATATCGGTGTGCGCAGTACTGGTTCTGATGTTAGCAACACTTTCAATTTCAAGAATGCCTCTTTCTCAGCTTCTCCCCACTTCATTTTCAGGCTCGTTGATTTCAGTGCTTGTTTGTATGCACCTTTCTTGGCATTCCCTCCAGCTTTGGGTGTCTCTGTTTTGACGTTCCTGGTCAGGTCTGTCAATGGAGCGGCGATCTTCGCAAATCCGGGTATCATGCGTCGGAAGTAGTTGGCCAGACCTAAGAATCCTAGGAGTTCTAGAGCCGTCTCTGGCTCTGGCCAGTCCACAACTGTCGCTACCTTGTCCCAGTTTGGTGAGATGCCCTCCGGTGTGAGTGTGACTCCAGCAAAGACCACTTTCGTTTGGAAGAGTTTGCACCTCGCTGGTGCCAGTGACAGTTTGCATTCTCTGCATCTGATAAAGAATCTGCGCAGTTTTGCCATTTTGACCTCAAAGTCATCATCCGCGATTGCTATGTCGTCCATCCAATTGATTAGTTCACGGCCTATCATGTCGTCTAGTGCTAGGGCTACCATTTCGCAGAGTGCACCTGTCAACCCAAATGGCATTCAAAGGTATACGTAGTACCCACAGCCTTCGACATAGAATGCTGTATATGGTATGGCTTCTGGGTCCATCTCTACCACATAGTAACCTGACGCGAAGTCTATTACGCTCGCCCACCGTTTCCCTGCAACCTGTTGCTGTTTCGTGTGTAAGTCGCCAGCCGGGAATGGGGGTATTTCGGTTGCTTTGTTGAGTGCTATGAAGGCATGGCAAACCCGCCACCTCGTGACCTTCGGTTTTCCGGCTACTTCCTCCACCGTCTCTATCGTTGGTCCATCACTGTGAACCCAGGAAACGTCGAATTTTGCTGTCCATTTGAGAGAAATTCGCCGCATTGAAAGTCAAAAATCCCCACCTGGTACAATTTTTCAACACCTAAGTCGTCAATTTATAGGTGGGGATTATTAGTTGAAATTCAACTACATTTTGTCCAACTTCGACACCTCTTCGAAATGGCCAAGCGCAGTCTCTTTTCAACAGATTAGCAGTTGATTTGGAAATCCCAGGATCAACTGCTGAGCTGCTGAAAAGACACATCATGTAGTGTGGAATTTTCACTCTTTTGCAGTTGACAAATAACCTGCTTTACGTTAGATATATCAGGTTTATTAGGATACATGAATAAAATAAAAATCGAATTTATTTCAAATATTCTGGCATTCTAGGCTTAAACCCAATGTAATATCTCTATACTGGTAAATAAAACAATAAATAATGGTATTTACAGCTAGCCCATAGCTATGCATATTCCCTTCTCCTCCCGGCCCTTTTCACCTGTATACTACTCAGGCGAACATGTTCCCCACACCCCAACCATCTACTTCCTGCCTCACCCACTTCCTCCCACCTTCTCTTCTCCATTAGTCAACCTTCTTGCCTCCATATATACGATGACCTTGTACTTAGAACAATGCGTCAGACCATGAACCAATACTACATAGTGTGATGTTCGACTCACCACTGCGAACCACTGCATGTCAACTGTGCCTTGGATTAACCAATGTTTTACATGAAAGAAATCTCTAAGGAAGTTGGTTTGTCAGAAGCAGAGAACCAAATTATTGGGTTAGAGTACTTACGACGGTGACTTACCCTTAAGTTACAAAAAGCAAGTAATCAACATAATGGTGGTTACACAACAAGTAAACACTCACTTTATAGATATCAGATAGTATAAGACCCATGCTACATCAGAGATGGTGGTGTGCAGGTGATGTTAGCGCAGTTGTTGTTGTGGTTGAGCGGAGAGATGCATCGTCACATGAGTTCAACGGTTCGAACAATATCTGTGCACGGGCGCTTAGAACTTAAGCCAAATTTCACCACCAACTTCGTCCCACCAGCAATTCGACAGGTGGGGTGAAATCGATGGATATTTCGATAGGTTCACCTTTTGATTTCCAACTGCTACTTTTTTCCTGAATTCGATGGGGTCTGAAAACAACAGAAAACCCGTTGATTGTCAATATTTGACACTTCTAGTGTTGAATTTCGCCTGATCTAGCTTTCACAGTGAATGCAACACCACAGTAGATGCAAAGACCAGTATTCCTCACTATACCGACCCATTGGCAGCCCTGGAAGTAATAGATTTAGCGTCCATTCAAGTGGTAGTAGGGCGCATATGGAATAGGAAGGGATGGGCAATCTTAGATCGCAGTGGCAAACTTGTGAGAGCACAACATGTTGTGGGACATGGCGAAGGCGAAGGCGATATGGAATAAATTGCTGCTAAAATGATGAGTAATATAGCAATGAAAAGTAGTATATAATCAACTGTTTTGTATTATCAATATAAATTCGACGTAACTTAATATTATGTTGGAAATCGACTGTCCAAATCGACTGTTGAGGTGTGGATTCCAGCGAGACTGAGAAGTCGTGTCATCATAAGGTGGAGCGCCGAAATCGACACCTCCGGTTTTTGACGTCATATGTGTCGAATGGCGAAAATCCCCTTACACCATGTGGGATTTTGACGTCTCTAGGGTTCACAGTGCATCTTGTCGCTGTCCTTCCTCCTCTCTACCCCATCCCTCCTCTGGCTCTATTTCCTCCCAAAACGGTCCTAGTCCGTATGCTCTGCACTGTTCATTGCACTTCCTAATGACATCCGTCTTACTCATTCCTACTTTTCCTTGTTCTTTCAGAGCTAGGTTTGTGTTGCTTAAACATTTAATGAATTCAGCTGGTACCCGTTGGATTATCTCTGCTGATTCCATGTCGTCTAGTATCTTATTGTACCATTCACACTGTGCTCCGGTTACTGGCCATTGGTTGACTTTGGTCGGGAGAGTCACCTTTGGGTCGACGTGTAACTTGTGTCTCATGAAGTCTACCGGTATCACTTCCACCAATGAAAGTGCAAACATGTCTGCGAATTCATGTACTAGGTTCAGAACCTCTTCACATTGTTCGTTGATCAAGTCCAGGCCAATGTTGATTCTCGATATGATTTCTTCCACACGTTCTGGTGCGAATGGGTCATTCCACCAGCCTAACTTTTGGTAAGCTGGTCTGTTATCTGTATCGTCATGGGTACCGTCTGTCATGGGGAAGACTGGTGAATCGTTGAGTGTGAGTGACATTATCATCTCTTCCATTCACTGTCTGATGTCCATTGCTCCTCTGGTCCTCCATAGTGATGTTAGCTTCTCTCATTCAGTGTGTGGCTTTCTTCCCAGTCTCTCTTCCTGAGCGGCTGTCTCGTCATCAGGAACGGTCTCCAATGATTCTGGAAGGTAGTCGGTCAACCCCTCCAGCAGCATCTCTTCTGTCCTGACACGCTCTCTCGCCGCCTTCTTTGTTTCCTTTTCTATCCCTTTTTCTTCTCCTGTTCTTATTGTAATTGCTATCTTTCCGCCTGTCTCTTCGCCTGTCTTTTCTCCTTTTTCTTCCTTTTTGTTGCCTTTCATGTTTGCCTCCTCATTCCTAAGTGTTGTCCCCTTGTCTATCGTCGAGATGTGAATAGTATCGTTCTTGAAGTCGTGTATCGCATTTACAGTCTTAAGCCAGGGTTTGCCCAGGATTATTTCGAAAGCCCTGTGCAAGTCAAAGATCTTGAACGATGCTTCAACTCCTACCTCACTTACTATGGTCTTCCCTGTCCATTGTCCCATGGATTGTATGTGATGGTTATCGGCGACCTTCAAGATTGTCAATGATGGTTGGCATTGCCCCAGTCTGTGTTGCCATTGTGTCCACTTCCTCGCACACATTGTGTTTCTCATTGCTCCCACGTCGATTATCGCTCTTGTCCGTGTTATCTCTCCCGAGGGTCCTTCGAGTTTAACCCATTGCTTGTATACCTTTCCACCTTTCCATCCTTTCGCTCGTGGTTCTTTCTCATTCACTACTGCCATCACATCTACCAGTGGGGTGTCATATGGGGCAATAAAGGTGTATTCTCTATCTGTAACAGCAAGTGATGTATCAACGACTGGTGTGGTATGATGACAGGCTCCCTCCTTTCTCCTTGACCCTTCCACTCGTCCTCCTTCCACTCATCCTCCCTCTCCTGCTGTCTCTATCCATCCTGAGGTCTCTCGTCCTGATTGTAGACTCGTCATTGCCTCGTTCACTGTGACTCTCCGACATTTCCCTCCTTCTGCTACTTCCTCAATGGGAGCTACCTGGTCCGCTTTTTCTGCGACACGTTGTGCTATGCAGATTGCTTCGTAGTCTGCTCGCCAACCGCGTTCTTCATTTGGTAAGTGTCGTTCTTCCGGTTCCTGGCAGGTGGCTCCAACGTGTCCTCTCATGCCACACTGGTAGCACTCTCTCGAGTCTAAGTAAGCTCCCCCTGCCCATAGTGGGAAGGGGTTGTTCATTGTGGCCCTTGTGCCGCCATATTTCCTGCACCATTCTTGTACTTCTTTCGCATATGCAGCTTGCCCTGCTGCGTGTGCTGGGAATGGACACCATATGTCGTAGGTCATGAATGCCGGGCCTAAGCCATACCCAGGCATTGGGGTACCTGGTGTTTGTGGGGGTTGGAATGGGTTATTGGGGGAGAATGTTGGTCGGCCTGTCTCATTTTGTTGAGCCAGTTGCCTAGCTGTCATTGGCGTCACTGGGGAGGTTGTCATGCCTCTGGGGAACACCACGTTCGTCAGCACCGTTCCTGGGGTTACCAGGAATCGTGGTCCTGCTACTCATGGGGGCGTAGGCATACTAGGCACTCTCGGTCCTGGTGTTGGTGGCGTGGGTGTCGCAGCTGTGCGTCCATAGTACTGAGGTGTCCAAGTGGAGGCTTGTCGTGGTCCTTCTAACATCCTCGTGAGGTTGCCAATGATATCTGCGTTGCGTTTCGCTTCCGCCAAGGCTGTAGGTCGAATTTTGAGGAGTCCGTCGTGAAAGTCCTGCCATGTCTTGTAGGTTTCGTTTGCGATAAGTTGGCGGATGGCGTCGGGTAGGTACTTGCACGTGCTTTCGAGAAGAAGTGCCGATGTGTCGCCTATGGCTTTCATAAGTTCTAAAGCGCGATATGCGAATACATGGTGCGAGGGGGTCTGTCTGCCGTGGAAGTCGACCATGATGCCAACATCCTCCTCCTTGATACGAAGTTCCGCTAGCTCGTGTTTCTTCATCTCTCTCTCTACTCCTGTTTTCTAGGGTATGGGCCATTTCTCCTCGAAGATCCTCTGTATTCCCTTCATCGTCTTAACTGCTTCCTTCTCCTTCTCTAACATCTCCTCCCACCACTCTCCTGCCTCCTCGCCTTTCGCCATTAGCATCCCAAAATATTTGACACTCTTTGCCTCATCGTATTCGGCCATGAAGGTTTGGTTTTCAAATCTTTGGAACCATGCTTGGGGGTTGTTGCTACCATCTTTCTGTGTTCCTTCAAAGAGCTCCAGGTTCGGTGCACGTGGCATGTCTTCATCACTGCTTAGTGTTTTCAGCGCTTGAAGTTTTTCCTTATTTTGGTGGTTGATGTTGAGCTCGATGAACATGCTGAGTCTGGTGACGACTCGATGCTTGTAGGTTGTCTTGTGTGGTTGGACTGGGATCTCAGCGGATATGGTCCTAGTGGTCAGATGTCGTGTGTATGTCCCCGCCGTCCACTCACGTTCTTCTGTCCTTGTACTTCTATGTTGTTCGTCTGCAGGTATTAACAGGATGGAATTCCTTGGTGTCACCATGTGGAAACCTCAGTCTAAGGTCTCTAGATCGTGATTCTGAGGAAATTGACAGATGTGGTGCGTAACAAGGATGATGTCGTGTGACTGCTACTATGACATGACTAATATGGCTGCAACCTCACAGAACTATCTCTTCTTCTCAAGAGGGAGGAACCTGCGGTTCCAACTGTCAATGCCTACAGTAGCCGAACTGCAATGCTAGCATACTCACCAACCCAGCCTTCTCCAAGGCTGTCAGCAAGCTGGTTCCCAACATCAGTAAGTCTGTTCAGTTGTCCGGGAGTGTCCCAGGCGGTCCTGGACAGCTGGATCATGGGCACACTGCCCCCGAACTGGGGTGGTCCCGGACAGACTGGGATCGCTGGGACAGGTCTGATCCCAGTGGTCCAGCTCTGTCTGTAAGGGCAACCCTCGAAGCCGAGCGGACGTCACGCAGAGCTAGCAGAGGGGAAATCCAAAGAGACATAAATGAATGAAATATATACAAGCGACGGGAATCTCACCTAGCAGAGGGGAAATCCAAAGAGAAAGACTTGGATTGCCTCTGCCAGAGTGAGCCCACTATATACCGTCCGGAAACGGGAACGTAAACCCCGAAAGGAAAATGAACAATGATCTGATGAACTCAGAAACAATAAAGAAGGGGAATGAACCAATGAGAAGGAAAACAAAGGAAGCGGAAGCGAATGGAGAAACAACGAAACGGTACCGACAGCCGACCAGCGCTAAACAACCCATCACTCATGCGCTATGACTACATGCGCATATACCCTCCACCAGACGACCACTGTCTCCAACCAAACCTCCCGCTCTCCAGCCACAGGAGTTGACGAATGTGTTGAGGGTGAATCCCACGCGGAATCGCTCCCTGAGGGTGAATCCCGTGTGGAATCGCTCCCTGAGGGTGGTTGACGCGAGGGGTAGTTCCGGACGGAAAGGTTCCGGGCGGAAATCTAGGGGCGTCCCCTGACACTGTCCAGGATGTCCATCCAGTACCAATACTCTTATATAAATCGAAAATAAATTGTATTTTATTCAGTATGGTAATGTAATGTTAGTACATAGTAAAATAGTACAGGTAAAATAGTACAAATTGAACCACCAGTATGGGGGATGTCCATCCAGCTACCTTTATCTGAATTCTCCCGAACTGTCAGATCCGAAACAAGGCCAACTGAACTATCTTGCGTGCATTGATACATCTAAAGATACATTATGTTAGCATTGGAGACAGTGATCGTGACGAAAATACTCACTGGTTGGCAAATCTATGTCTGAATCATTTGCATCCATCGTCCTTTGCAAATGACTATCAAGGCTTCATGCTCAATAGTGCCCTGTCAAATGGTTTGTTAGAAAAGATCATTGACAAGTTCTCAAAAGTCAAACTTACCTCATTGCTACAGCACACGACAAGATGATTCAGACAAAATTAGTCTATGTAGTTCAATTAAAAGCAGCCTGTTCTCACCTATGTCCTGATAACCATATAACAGATTGGAAGGTCAGAAGACTCAGTGGGAGAAGACTTAGAAGAAGGTGCTGTGAGGGCGAGAGGTAGGAGTCAGGATGTGAACTTTGAGCTAATATAAGCTCAGAGAACGCGCAGCACAAACATGTCACGTGATGACGCAACTCATACTATGTGTGCCAATGGCATCGCTCTAAAGTTTACTACTAAAGTATAACAACTCACAAGGCAGTCCTCATACCTGAAGTTCGTCCAAGACCCAAACAATTAAGCAATTCAATAATAAATCAACACTGTGACAGTTTAATGTAATTACTTATTTCCTCTGACTAGTCATTATATACATGTACTACTGGCAGTATAGTACTGTTAGTATTAGTCTAGGTCGTCCGAAGCAATTATAAGCCAGAATGAATGAGTAGCATTGTGTTAGGATGTATAATCCGCATTCCTAAATATCAATCTAAGTTATAATAGGTAGAATAATATTTTACAATGGTTGGGACTTTGCGAGACCACCTGGGACTTGTGGAACTGACCAGGGCGCTCCCAGACCGGATTAGCGCTATCCGGAACGCGTGGGATCACTGACTCAGTTTGGTGGACGTTAAAGTCCCCCACTAAAGCGGGCGCCTACTTATATAAGATATTCCCGCGCGATGAGAAATTCACCGGAATTCCCTTATTTGGTAGACAAGGCTCGATACGCTTTGATTATTGATCAACCAGCGTTACCAATATAATGGTACTTTAGCGTAGTGGTTAAGCTGTGTAGTATTGTGTGTTAGCCCTTAGGTTCGATTCCCTTTGCGGTCATTTTTTTGCTTGAGCATCCATGGCTTGAACTTATAAATCAAAAATTACATACCTACAGTATTGGACCGTTCCTTGTCACACCAAGTTGTATTTCATTTTTCGACGGTGTCTTGGACAAAATTCTGCTAATATAAGTTGATGGTATATAGATATGTACTTAAATATACTGCAGTAAATAAATTAAAATTTATACTGTCCTTTTAAATATTTTACATGAGAGCACAAGATTAGGCGCCGAGCAACCGGGGAAAAAAACACTCCTTGTCACACCCAGATTTTCTGCCACAGCAAGATTCAGACTATAGACCCAATGTCTAACCAACTTTTTTCATAAATTAAATAGTATCTAATGATATACAATTGCCTATATTAATCTCAAAAGTGCTAAAAGAGGTGCGACAAGGACCGGGCAATGCTGTAAGATTGCAATTTTTTTTACCAAAGTGGTCGGATGCAATAGTTACATAGATTGAGAGTTTAGATCAATTTTTGAAACATTTTATTGAGGAAGATTCGACTGAAAAATTCGCCCCGACATCCACCAACATCGAGACCGGTGAATTTCTCGACGCGCGGGAACTGTTACATTAGCGGGCGCTTTGCTTTAGTGGGGGACTTTAACGTCACCCACCTAGTTTACTGATGAATAGTACCGGTTACATTTCATCATTAACCTTTTTAGCTAGTCCCTAAGCTTAAAGGGATACGCTACTGGTGGAATTCTCTAGGGTTTCACACATTCCACGTGCCGAAACACTTTCTCACTACAAATGAGGTCGCTTACCAAAGTAGTATCTACATAATACCTCTTAAAGCCACAGGTTGCTAGGATTCTGTCAATTGCATCGCGTATATAAAGGATAAAAAAGCATATAGGTTAATTCAAGTTTTGTATGTGGAGATAAATGTGTTTTATTAGGTAACAGTGCACCGGTGCAGAAGTTGCTTTCAACTATAAGGCCCAGGATACTAGTAGGACCGTCCTCGAGAGTTCAGGTACTGGCATTGATATTTTTTGGGATAATGTGAGTTATATTCCCTAGTATGCTTTGTGTAATTGAATAACATCTTTCGTCTAGGTTGGAGGTATGATGACGAGTATTTTCTGGGAGGACGCTCAGGGGCGTCTTACTTCTTGCAGGGGAGATTTTGGAAATTGTGATCGATATGTTGAATGTGCACGGTGGAATCAGTAATTGCGGAAGTAGATCTCAGTACAATCAGAAGCGAAATATCCAAGAAAGGTACGCAGTAGTCTATACGTCTTCTGCTCTAATCGGTCAAACGTTTACCTGCTGGAATCAGAAAATCTGCTTTTCGTTGTATTGAAGAGTCTGTCGATGAAAGGATTTATTGTGTCTAATGGCCGACGACTAGTCCCTCATTTAGAATCGCTCGAAGTGAATGAATACAATGACAATTGACAATAGGATACTATCAGAGAGACGAAAGGAAGTATTTACAAATATGGTGGACATATCATGACGTACATACTGAGTGCGTAGTACGAGTATAAAGGCCGTGCCATCGTGGCGACGACAGCGACGCACGAATTCTTCATACCACACCACCTTGAGTTAGGAAGTTGGTATATTCTGCCCGGCTTATACGTGCACTATTTGGATCAAAATCGAAGGTTTCCTGTTGTGCATTTCCAATGTAAATACGCGCCGTTTGATTGAGAGGGTCGAGATACTCCAGGGGAGTGGATGATTGAAGTACTTGAATCGTAGACTTCTTAGTGGTGTCAACAATCTTGTCGCAGGTTTGACAACGGAAGATATATGACACTATTTGAGGACCTAGAATCGTTTGTTGAAGTGCTGTTATCTTGGGAAACTCCTCTGTGGCTTTGTCCGGTATGAGTGTTGCATTGGGTCTGCATATATCCAAAACTTGAGTTACCTTGACTATCAACTGCCATGAGGTTACGCACCCTGGAACGCTCACTTGCTTGAACATGGAAGATAACGGGAAGGGTACGGATGGAAGAACATGAATTATCTCGTCGACACCCAGGGCCAATGCCGAAGAAGTATTCATCCTAAATAATCAGTGTTTTCAGCTTTCCAATCGTGGTCTAAGTAATATATAAAAAATACTTTTTCATAAATGTGCCAAATGACTGAGACGGATATTCAAGAGAAAATGGCGCCGTAATGTTGGCGATGAACTCTCTTGATGTAATCTGCGACTGATCAACAGGTGGTAGAGCAAAACCATAGGTGACTCCAGGAATCGTCTTGAGCTGGAAACGTGGCAAGATATATGTAAGTCAGGATAGAAACATTTTGGCCTAACTTACTTGGAAAGATGTAAATATATTTCCTATAATACAGATCAGTAATGCGCTAAGGGCATAACAGGATACACACCTAGAACGCAAGGAGCCGAGACGAGAGCAAAGAAGAGTACAGTGCAGATTTTCATATTGAAGCCAAATTGCTGCCTGCTAGGAATTGAAAAGCCAGAATAATTTTTCTCTATCATGGCTTTTATATCTAGCACATGTTCCCAATCCCAGTTTTTCTTCTAAAATTCTAAAGGGCTACGCCGGAAGGCATAGCGTTATTTTAAACTTCAAACTTGATTCAGGGGGAATTAGACAGTAGCCCTTCCTTGGCCTGTGATGCATGACTCCGATAGATCCGCGAAGATATTTTTTGGGGCAAATGTACTCATATATTTTGTTTCAAGAATTCTGGTGAACTGATCATAAGGAGGAATCAGCATCTCCGTTCAAAGAAGACACATAACTGGGGTCATGATGAACGATATTTTCTCAATGCATAGGATACAAGGATTTAGGAATGACCCACGTTATAAAAGTACTGCATTCCTGAGACCGAAGCTCAACTCATAGCGCTGCCATGATCCGCGCCGCGCGGTCATTATCCAAACAGTCCGGTTGCTTGGAACTACTACAGCAAGAGCTATTCAAGTATACGTCGGATTAATGTAACGTAGGTTAGACGTCAGTCAACGAATACTCATTTGTTTATCAGTAGATATTGGCAGGTGATTACAAGGGGGAAAAAGGTTACGGTCGATATTTTGGTGTTCAATTGCAACCCACGACCCGCCGGCAGGGACCCTCAAACAATTATCTATAAACAGCGGTTTAGGATCTGATCTTAAGTGGTCTTACGAAGGGGGAGGACATACATAGCTAAACTCACCATATTTCACTGACATTTGGAGAGCCTCCTGACCGTTCACAATCACTGATCAGACTAAGCGGGCGCTTGCGCGTGGGATTTGTTCAAGCCTGTGTAGCTAGAGTGTATTTGAAACCAATATATATTAGGGTGCCGATATTAGAAGCTGCCTCGCCGAACATCATCTCGCCTGGCTCGCGTATTAGCTCGTATTAACAAGATTCCCGCCGGCTATTTCAGTCATTTTCCCACCTGTCTCGCGTCAGACGCGTCTCCTACCACAGCAGTATGAGCCTTCCTCTCTTCTCATCTCTTGCTCCAGAGAACTTTTATGGCAATATACCACAAGGGCATTGTCCGCCACATTCCACTGACTCATATTACACGTCCCACGAGCCAAATCAGCGCGTCCTTGGCGATCGCGTGCTTAGGTAATTAATATTTGGAGCGTCGGCTATTAGGAAGAACGCATCAAATATTTCTTACTAAGTAATCTATATTAGAAAGCCTAATATATATTGGTTTCAAATACACTCTGCTGTGCACGTTGAGGTGTCGTTCAGCAAAGGTGGAGGGGTAACAAAACGTGTGCATGTGCCCCTGCGCAACACCGTGGGAATTTAAACTTGTAACGGCGAGTCCCGCCAAAATCTAGTTGAAACTAAACTCCTTGAGGCAAGGGCGATTCACTGATGCCGCGTGTCCAACGCGTTAATTCTCCGTTTCAGTATCCATCACATCCATATTATATATTGCCTACTTCATGCAACTCCACGAGACAAATCCCTACGGTAACTGCCCAGTGCTCGCAGCGCCGAAGCTCCCGCTTTATTACTTCTAACCAGTGACAGTCAACAATCAAAGCGAAGCTAACCATCCTTGAGAAAGATGTTACAGTAATTATTTCAGGAATATGCTCATTACTGTTCACAACTGATTCCACGTTCTGATACTCAATAGACATTTCCACAGAGAAGCATGGACATTTTCAAGAAGTAGCTTATATTCTGAGATGCATTCCTTACTTGAGATATTACTCTGATTCGACCTCTGATGATGCTTTCATTTACAATGAGATTCTAAAGCGTGACGTAGGATCGATTTATACATCAAATCTCTTGTTTAAGCCGGCGTCGTGAAGTTGAGTATATAACTCAGTGAAAGTAGAGATGATCATGACTTGTGTGAAAACTTTAGACAAGTTTAGAAGATGAAACTCCCATATTCCAATCTTCTCGTATCTCTGATGATACTTTCATTTGCAATGGATTCTAAAGTGTGACGTAGGATCGAT
>KN837126.1:553644-565979 GCA_000827215.1 Sphaerobolus stellatus SS14 | reverse complement strand
ATTCTAGTATCATTAGCACTATCCTTGCTATCCGTACGGATATGGCCACGGAGAACACGGCAGAGGATACACTCAGGTCCCTGTGGTATATACCTACAAAATGTACATCTCAACTGTTCATGTGTAGCCCGCCGTAGACGTACGACCGGGCTGGCGGATAGCACATACGAGACGTCGGCAGTGGCCATCGGGTTATACGTGGTAAACGTACGGATGCTGGTATACGCCTCGACAGTGATATACGTGCTGCGGTAAACCCAGGTTGCATGTAGGTCTGAGCACGCGGCGGATCCGCGAAATACGTTTGCCTGCAAAGTTACTTTTCTCAAACTAATGATGCTCCGTTGGGTAATATTGTGGGTAGGTTAATATTTATGGGTAGGTAAATAGTATTAAGGTGATAGATACATCCCAAACGTACTGCCAAACCCTCAAGGTTACACGAAAGGAACATACACCTGTTCGCCCCAGCACATGACACACGTAACGTACGTCGCACACACGCTAAGATCACGCAATGTTACGTCTATACGCTGGTTATGGGCCGGCTGTGCGATACGGAATGGTCATGCCCTTGCTGCTGCTGGAGCGAGGATATACTGGGGTCCCTCCTCCCCAAAAAATCACTCTCTGCGAGTCCCCGGAGCTCAGGCTAACAATCGTGCTGAGCTATATGCCATCCTTGTAGCCCTATCCCTTGCAGACCCGGAACGAACACTACAACTCTATACAGACTCCCAATACTCGATCTGTTCCATCTGCTACTGGTCTTCGAGGAATGCAGCACGTGATTGGGTTTGTGCTAATGGTGGCATTCTCCGCCTTGTATATGACACCATTCGCCTGCGGTCCGCACCATGCCTCCTTTACCATGTACTTGGTCACTCCGGCATCCTTGGGAATGAGATGTCTGATCCGCAAGCCAAACTTGGCGCTGCCCTCCCCTCCCATGATGCCTCACCACTTCCTACACTCCCTGCCCTCTCTGTGTCCCCTCATACTACCCCTCCGCTTGCTATCCCCAAGGTGTACACCGATCTCCCGGAGTTCTCCACTGGGGTTAAGTCTCACACCCACTCCCTCCCACCAGAGAGTCCTGCTGATGCCAGGATGTGCACTCTCCCCCTCCCTGACTCTACCTGTGTGGGTGCACTACCAACACATCGTGGGAGGACCCTACTTCGAACCTCCGAGCAAAAAAATCTCCAGGCCTTGATGGATACCCGGTCTGATGGGGAGCTGTTTCGCTTGGTCTGTCTATAGATTGATCCGAAGCCCCGCCCATGTGCAGTCTCCCTACTAGCCCTAAGCAATACTTTCCGCCAGCGGATTAATCAACCTGCGGTGCTGCCTCCAAGATTCGACCCCTTGTTGCATGTGATCAATGAATCTTTCCTAAGCAGGCCTGTCCCCGTGGATAACACTCCACAGCTCACCTTTTCCACCCCATTTTCGGAGAAAGAGATTGCGGCTGCAAAGGTGATCCTTGATGACAGGTCACGCACCAGCTCCGTTGGGATAGATGGCATCACATACAGGGCTCTTCTCCAGATTCCGAATGCGGAACTGACTATTATGGCCAATGAATGCATCGCAACCTCCTCTGTTCCTACCACCTGGCTCCTAACTATCCTATCTCCCATCCTGAAACCTCGGTGGGATGCTCTAGACCCCCACAATTACCGTGACATTGCTCTTGAGTGCACCATGCTTAAGCTGGTCACGTTGTTAATTGATCGAAGGATTCGTGATTGGTTGGAGCCAGAGGGCCTATTGCCCCCAAGCCAAAATGAGTTCCGTGCAAAACATCGCACCTGCAACAACACATTCATCCTCCGCTGCCTGATCGACAAATCTGTCACTACAAACTCGGTTATTTTCGCTGCGTTTGTCAACCTGACAAATGCCTTCCCTTCCACCCACCGAGCGACCCTTTGGAGAAAGATGCAAAGCTTGGGGGCTGCATCACGAAAGTGGTCAAACGCTATAATTGCAATTATAGCATCTATAGCCTCCATAGCCACGATACTTTATGTACACTATGATACTCTCCATAGCTTGCATAGGAACTGTGATATTTATCAGTATGCTAGCTGCAGTGACACTATGGATAACTACAGTAGGGAATCTAGGAGCCCATAGTCTCAATAGTAGAGATATTTATTATTATTGATTTTTCAAATTATTCACGCATTAAATAAAATAAAAATAACTTGATATTCTATTCAATCAATGTCTCTACAGATAAATACAATGGGAACTGTCTTAAGAGTACAGCTATAAAATTGGCCTCTAGAGAAGCTAAGTACAATATAATAGTATTGGAGCGCACCGTGAAACTCAAATGTAAGATCACTGGGAGAGCGAGCGGCGGGAATGTGCCATGAACTGAGATCTCATATAAGTGGAAGATATAGCAAGCGATGTTGAGGATTGAGAAATGACATACCGAAGTCATCTCTCCTGTGCTGTTGACCCACCATACTTCTCGTCAACTTTTGAGTCCTGCAACCTAGATGGGAACGGTCAGCAAGAATTCACGCAGTGCTCGACCAAAACTTAGCATATATTCATTAAATTCGAAGTGGAAAATGGCTGCCAAGGATAAAGGTTCTGAGATATAGGTAAGTTTAACTAGTAGATGAACTCACCAAATGCAGCCCAAAAGTCATCGGAAGCTCCTAACAATGTCGGCGGCCTTCCTGATGACTGTTCACTATGTTCCATCTGTCTCAAAGGTTCCTGTACAGTCGTTAATTTATTGTCCGGATTAATGGGTTATAAACTTACAGGATGTCAATGCGGAATCCACCAAGTCCATTGGAAAGTATGGTGGTGGTACGACTCTAAGTTGCAACAGTCGTATTGGCGCTGATATTGTTCAAAGCAGCGGAGTTGGTGAATTTCGGATTAGCGAGCCTAGCGAGGGCTAGCGACTCTTTAGCGGCATAGTAGCTAATACCGTCTGTAGGAAGCGTGGGACGCTATGGAAAAATCAAGCGCCGTTGGCAGATTTCGTGATGTGGTGCATTGCGTAACCTACTCATACCACACCTGACTAGGTACGGAAAGACCTGCAGCAATCCATGGCTCACTCCCTAGAATACAGCATATCCCACTCTAAGAAACTTGTGCTCCTCCAGCACCGGGTTGAGCGCAACAACGAGGGCCACTTGATCTTTCGAACATATGCGCAAAGAGATTATCTCATGGTTAAATGCCCACCCCATCGTATTGCTCTGACCCGCCTCCTATTCTCTTCCCACTCACTCGCAATCGAACGTTTGCAATGGGCGGAACGACGTCGGCAGCCCATCCACCACCATCTCCGCCTCTGCCAGTTCTGTCACCAGGGTGTTGAAAACGAGGTCCATGCTGTCCTCACTTGTACCGCTCATGAGCCTATTGTCATTGCACGGGCCCACTTCCTGTCACAACTACCATTGCTCGGGACTGCCATCCCCCCACATCCTCCCCCTGGCCACTCCGACCTCGATTTCTTCCGCGCGCTACTGGGCTGGCCTGCTGTGTTGCCCTGGTTGGCTCAACTAGTTCATACTGTCCTCTCCGAATATGATCAGTACCCCCTCTACATTCCCCAATGAGTCCGCTCTCTCCAATATGTAATGTTCTGCGATTCCAAATACTCTTACATATGCAACATTTGTGACTAATCTGCGACTTACGTAGGTAAATATCTGTACTCATACTCTATGCATCTGACTTCCTGTAACATTGGTCACTATTCTGTGATTGGCGTATATAGATATCTGTACTTTTCGTGCCACTAACTACCTACATCACCATACTCTATGCATCTGAACTCCTGCGACCCTTACCCCCCACATACTGCGGCTGGCGTAATCGTAGCCTCTAGTGACAGCAGGCTACCTGACCGTCTACGCAGTATGTGGCTGCGGCGTGCTGCGATGGTAAGCGTAAGGTGTGCGACACATTGCTTACGTACGCAGCACGTTAGGCAGCAAACCGGCGTTCCGCACTGGGACCCATGCCGGCCACTACTCCTCCTCCTCCTCCTCCCGTCACTGAGCTCTCGCTCGACGTACCACAACGCCCTCTCTCAACCACATTGGGCTGCTTTAATCGCAGAATAATTCATGGTAAGTGATACTAATCCTCTTTCATCAGCATCGCTTACCTTGAATAGTCCCCAGAAGCTCATGCTGCGATTGTACACCGTCGATCCGGTGCTCAAGGATTCGATACCTGACATTTTCTGAGGATTACTATCCTCAAATGCGAAGAATATGGCTCTGTTGAACGTACAGGTATTGATCTGGAGGACGACGTGGCGGAAATATGAGCGAGCGTAAGAAGTACGTCCCTCAGTGTTATCATTTCTTTGCTCTAGCCAATTATATGACATCTACCAAGAGTATACCGTTCCAAACCCAACATCCGAACTTCGATGGAACGAATATCCAATAGCCCTGAGATGGGAGATCAACTCAAGGGTGTCTGAACTTTGCATGCGGTTCGGCTAAGGTACGATATCTCGTTTTGGCTGTTTACACGAATAACTGAATTTATATCTTAGACTCCTATTAGCACCTCAATCCAAATCACCACCTCGAGGGCAATTCTCTCTGTAACCCAGCGATGGGGTTCTCTCCCCGGCCGATCATACGAAGCTCCCGGCTACACTGCTCCAATCAAATCCAACGGTGCTGCAAAATCTCCTCTTGGCTGCGTAGTATTTCCGCGGTCAAACAACGAAGAGCCGATGCTGGAATCCTGCTCTGGATGGTTACAGCCATGTCAGGGCGTCGTTGATAAGCGGATTTGGGTCATAGAGAAATTATAGGATAATGCCATGGCTAGAAGTACGTTTCGATCAATTCTTCATGTCCAAGGATGCTCACGTGAACGTTGACGTCTTCAGCCATCGCTCCTTATATCCCGTTGCGTTGTTCGTATATCGTTGATCGCACGTTAGGATACTATCTAACCAGTCACTTTGACGATTTCATTGGAAATCACCCATGACGCAAGAACAAGAGCGAACCTCAGCATCGCATCTACTTCCTCCGATATTCAGCGTTGACTCGAAGGCTGTCTGTCGCGTCCAGGTTCGTTTGTCGTGATCATTCGAAGAACGCCACTTAATGGAATGTTTCGGCAGACTAGGAAGACTCCAATAGTACATGTCTGCGCAGGCTCAAGGTCTTACGAGACCCTGGCGCTCTCATCTGGTTGTGCCTTTCCTTCCGACCATCAGTAGTCTATATCCTTTCAGGTCGTTATCCCCACCTCTGAAGTTCAGTATCATCCACCACCGTTCTATCTCCTACATAATAGACTTTTCGCTTTCTCAGTCACACATCCATGCTCAACTTAGGAATCTGGGGCGTTCTGATGTGTCGTGGCATCAGAGGCCGTCGCTGTACCAGAAGCTTTATCGACGCAACATCAAAGCAACATCGACGCAAGACGAAACCGCATTCATATCATAAGGGCACTGGAAGATCACAGCTGGGGGCTCCGACAGCACTGGCACCTATCCCAGTTTGATGCCTCCGTGCCAGTTAGGTGGATCCCAACGGCTTCTAACAACGAAGCGAAGGCACACGTTTACGTTGTCTTCTTCCCTCAGTCGCGATGACGTAATAGGTATAATGAACATTGTTTCACTAGCAAAGGATGATTGGTAGTTGTGAATAATTTCACTACATCTGGTAAGATCCGCTATTATTCGTCTATTACTAATGTTTCTACAGATTACCCCGATATTTCAAGCAAGCACCTTCGACTTGTGGCTTTACATTGTCCGTAATATTGCTCGTAGTGAGCAGAATCATCATGGAAACGGTGGACTGCCCGGGATTAATAATAATATTATGCTGTGGCACTGTGGCTATGGAATGACGGACATGTAGAGTTCTTGAATTAGCTGTCATGGGGTGAGGCTGCCTGCATAAGTGACTCAGTCATGACACTGGACATGAGTTATAATTTCATCTGCATTCCTGTGCGTTCTTGAAGAGGATTCTTGAACTCCAGAATGTGTCGGTTGATTTTATTAAGGAAGCACGGCTGAAACTCATTCGAGATCATTTCTACTTCTTACATTCTCTACAAGTGGTGCGTAGGGTCTTACTTCTAAGGTGGTCAAGGACGTCATGGCTGTGCACTGATTCCACGTGTTCTCAGATTCGCACCTTCATATATCCATAGGTCAAGCGAAATGTTGGGTGCAATACTACAGCCGTCCGTCAAGCTAGTCTGAGTCTGTTCGGGGGAAGGCTTTTGACAGATAACGATGAACAAAGTAGTCTGTATAGAAATGCTCCCAATAGCATAGCGAGTATTCTGCGCCTTATGGAACAGGATTGCTGATCTTCCTCTCCACAAGTTCGCCATTACTCCGCGATTGAGTTTCTTCTGCGGTAGGGCCGCGGTGGGGTTTAGTTCAGCGTTCCTCGCTGCATTCCCCTCACTGCTGTATCCCTCGGCTCTTCTACATCTGACATTTTACTAAATGGACAGCCCAGTATCATCCCAGATGTCTGAAATTGACTTTTTGCAAAGCGTCAAGAAGGTCATGAACCTGTTGATGATTAAGCTTTATGGGTTTGTGTCTTATAATTATGTCATGTTTACTCGATTGTCAACGGTTGCACAGAGTGTGTGTACTTTTTATCACGGCACTCGGTATGTCTAATATCCCGTTCTCATAACAGTGACAGGTGGTTTACACATCACAGTCTGTTCTATCTGTGACAGCCTAGAGCTGACTCCGGATGAAATAGACCACGTCTGGGCCAGGCGACCTGGTTTGGTATCAGTTCTCTATTATATATTCGTTATACCCTATTCGGTAAATTGGCGCTCTCGATCCCCTACACCCTCCACGGCATTTCGATTCTGGCACCGCTTCTAGAAGCTGCAGTAGCACTTATTCAAGAAATAAAGAATGATGATTCTGCTCCAGGAATTAATAAATTCTTTGAAAATTATATTCTATCCCTGAAAGGATCACCCATCGTTATTCTACAATTGCGCCTGGCACTCTTTTTGCAAATACTTACATATATCAATAATGCTGCAGTTTCCTGTATCTATAACCCCAATTCAGTTCTTGTTATATTGCTGAAATTTCATTCCTAGGCATCCTTTTGATCAGAGCAAAGGCTATCGCCAAAGGAGGGAAGCAGGGTGTAGCTTATCCGATCCTAGCTATGATATGAGCTGGGATAGGCCGACAAGCGGCATGACCAAAGCTCTTTGGGGGTTTAATCCTGTGATCAAAGAGACTTGTCAAAATTACAGTGGGATTTACCATAATAAAACTACATTATACTGAACAATGTCATTACAAAGATAAATCAGTGTCATACATAGTACCACTGCAAGTTTTCTTTTGCTAGAGGCAGTTTCTGGGAGTTCATCATGTCCCTTGACTTCATTATGAACTTCTTCTGGTGCATGCCATCTAATTTTGTTGAACACAAGAATGCAGGACTGTTAGACCGTCCAGTGAATGCAAATGTGAGAGTATGTCATATGTGGTAGACCTACCTTCAGGTCTGCACAACTTGCAAATTTGATGCAGCTCATATTCAAGGACTGACCTTAGGAGTTATGTGCAGTGTATGCAATGCAGAGATAGTAGGCAGTAGTGGTGTCTTGTTGCATACTATTTCCTTTTGATTTAACCAGAGATACAAACACTTCCAGAAATCTGACTGAATGTAACTATGAGTCCAAGTCTAGGACCAAGGCTGTATGTCAGAAATACTCTGAGCATACCAGGTACTAATGATATGTTGCACAAGATCCCATCATGCTGCAAATATAAACAACAGACTTTTTTATAGCAGAAGGAACAGATGCATGTACATAATGCAGGACAGTTGTTAAACAACCGTTGTTTCTCAAAAGATGACATAGATAGCTTAGAATCAAACCAAAATCAAATGGATCATAATGAGGAAGGGTTGAAGATGAATCACTGCAGTAATAGTAATTATAATGGACTGAGAGGGAAAACAGGTGGGTACAGGAGCACAGAATTATTGGCTATGCAGCCAAATTTATTGACATTACTGCCACAGGAATTGCCTTCATCACCTGGAATATTGGCATTAAAACCGGGACAATAGAGCCTGATGGACTGGTGAAAAGGCCAAAGGAACTGGCTAGGCAAAGAGGCAGACTCTGTATTGGCATAAGATTCATCATAGAGATTAGCAGATGAAGAAGGCAAAAAGTTAGAGGAAGAACAGTCTTGATTTTAAGACACATGAGGGTAGGAAGATACAGGATGAGCAATGTGCAAGCCGAATTTGAAAAAGAGCACAGCACAATGATAGTGGTCCATCGAACCAAATAAACAAAGCATGGGACATTTCATGACCTAGCGGTAGTGTGCATGTGGTGAAGCTGAAAACGAGAGTGTATAGGGGCAAACCAAACATACACAAACAGTACTGCAGAAATCATAAGAACCAAAGCAGAGCTTTGGTAATTACCATGTAAACTTGCTCTGGACATGGTACACCATGAGTACCATTTAAAGAATTTAGGAAATTTTATAGATCCATCTTCAGGCAGTAACGGTGACCACCCTAGAGAATAAATCTGTAGCAACCACAATGTAAGTCGCATAGCCCATTCTTCACTATTTATGCTGATTTTAGTAAAAAGATGTTTGCCATTTATGTTTACTCATCTATTCAATGCTAATATGACATCGCCGCAGCCATTGCAGACAGTTGGCTCAGCCTTCTATACTTTATTAGTATTTTGGGGGTTATTCTCTATCAGACTCGTGGACAAGAAATCCTCAGACGGCTGACATCCAATCAAAATGGGACATATACCAGTGTGCTACGTAGACAAGGTGAGAATTTCAATCTATTCGTACTATATGCTTTCAAAGTACTTTGTTCTCATTGCATATAGAAATCTTTTTCCTTAGGTATGGCTCACAGGTTACCCTGATTTGTCATGGAGTTTAAGATCTTTTTAGTTCTCTGGTCCTTACTGACTTTGCGGGGACTATCCTGTATATGACAAGTTCTGTGACTGGAAGTGCCACAGTAAGTCATGTCCTTTCAATGCTGAAGAGTAAGCAATGATTGACAATGATTTTAAGCTTGTGAGTTTTGTATTAAGAGCTGCAGAATATATCCTCAATCCATGTTATTGCTTTAAAACTTGGATTTGGATTGACAAATCTAGATGCATTCAATTTGTAAGTACCTAGATGGTTTCTTCTAACCGACTGGCTGACGATGGCTACATAAAGCTTTCCCGCTTTAGTTTGTTGTAGATTCCTGTTGGAACTTCGAAAGTTCATCAATTATTCCGGTTTTACGATTTCCCGACCGCCTGTGGCTTCCATTCGACAATCCGGCCAACGATTATCTCTAAAAAATTTCCTCTTGTAATTTGGAGCTGATCTGCAGGTTAAGGAAGATAGCGCTTTCAATATTGAGGCTGATGGAAATACGGCTCTCAATATGGAAGTTGAGGAGAGGTAGAGAGTCAAATTGAACCTTGAATTCCCGAGAAACATATGTTTGTTTTGCCCCTGTATTATCAGCCGAGCGTTATTTCGCCTTCATTAATGTAATAATTTAACGTCTACATAATGCATAAATTTCGTGGTTTGATGCGCTCGCATACTTAGTGAGCAAGTGTAAATAAACAATCTCATCGGAGGACCATTGAATTGATTTTATCTTTACATACGTGATCTTCTCTTCTTCTCTTTTTCTTTCTTTTGAAGAACCGTATTTGCCTGGCATTCCCGGCCTTACTGTAACTCCGACGATTGTGTTTGCAAGCGCCTCATCGCGTCGTCTTTCCAGCTTCTCCTCCATCTCGCTGTCATCGACTTTGTGTTCCAGCATCTTTGGGCATGTTATCAAGTTTATTACCCTTTTGTTTGTTTAAGAATCAAGCAATTACTATGTTTGCACATATTATTGTGTGTATACTTACTTAGTCCAATATCTGATCCAAATTTCTCCGTGTAACGCTTGTACAAGCATCTGTATCACGATTTATTCTTCAACTATCTCGATGTTCGAGTAGGTGTAGAGTTTCGGTGCAGTGAAATGGTCTGGGCTTGTGAACGAGCTGTGATGATCTCTAAGTAAGTTCATGTCGAGCGGTCTCTTTCGCTTTGACAACTAACTTGCTGCCTTAAGGCTTCCAACTCGATTGATATGCGAAATATGAGGGCATCTGTATCTACCCTTCAATCGCTTAGCAACCCTTTGTGGTCCTCCACGCACAAGTTTTCCGACAGAACAGGCAACGCGGATACACTCGGGACCGCCACCTCGTCTTTACCACCTACCGCCGCCTCATGCAATTGTCTGGTTTACGTTTGGAATAAAATTTTGCTATTTATCCTTAAACAACCGGACTTCCAAAGCTTTTGGAGGACTGGAGGACCTCTCCGCACGAGAGCTGGAGTCGCCTATGAGTGCCTACGCGATGCAGATTACATTCGGTCAATTAGTAACGGTTGCCAGTAACTGAGTCTCTCCGATGCTCCTCACTACCATCCGAAACCAATAATATGCTTATTCCATGAAGTCGTTACCTCCCCTATTGTCGTGCACTATCCCTGCCGCCCTTCCTGCTTCATAGCACCACTCCGAGATACCTCGTGACGCATGTGGATTCATCGATCCCTGTGACTATTCAGCCCCCTAGATATCATTCGATCCGCCTTTGGAGATTGCAGGGATCGCAGGGATCGCAGGGATCGCATGGCTCTCAGGCTGCTACGCGTGTGCCAGGATAGAGCAGAGTTTGCCTAGGAGGATGGGGCTTATCGAAGAACCCAAGGATGGAGAGAGGAGGAGATGAGAGAGGCTGACGGGTCATGATCTTGGAGGACGAAGTCAGGTAGGCTCGTCATGGTGCCAGAGGATCGACGCTGTCCAACTGCACCTATTCATTCAACTAGCAAACGATCATCTCAACAGTTTCTTCAGTATGTTAGCATGCAACATAAGCGTCGTCGGCACGCCTACAGCGATTGCGTGTTCCCGCCTTGACGATCCGTCTCTGGCCGATTTCCGCCATACCAACAGCAATGCACAAGCTTGAATTCCATTAACACACCATATTGCGACCGTCTCTTATACGAAGTCTACAATAAAATACGAGGTTAGTGGCAAGCGACTTGGTAACAGTTCGATCGAAAATTGCAGCTAAAATAACGCGAAGAAGAAATCATTAAAATCTGAACATAAGCCTGAGATTGCACCGACCTAGTTGGCTATTGGTTAACGTTAAAAGGACTGGTGATCTGGTGTCATCCATCATGATCCATGTATGATGTGAGGCATGAGATGCAGTATCTCTTGGGTACTTAAAGATAGAGCTTTCTGTTAATAACAATATTCCAGCTGTAAGCGCAAGAGTAGTACTTAACTAATAAGTATTTAAGTACATCTCCTACATCACGATTTGTCAGCTCATCCCGCTCGAAGCTTAATGTTCAGGGGGTGCAGACCTCAACCCATACGTTTGGTGGCCTCGAATTAACAACCGAGTAGCAATTGCGACAGGTACGAGGACGAGAAATAGTGGAGCAGCGCATCGCCGTCAGCCGGCTGGTCAGTTAGTTATATTACAAGCTTGGCTCATCATCGACATCACTGAGCTCGATGTGTCGCAACACCCTCGGATTTCGATCTGAGCTGGACTAAGTATCCCCCCAGAACTAGAATGGGTGGATGTCTAGTATAAACACATCCCAATTCTCATTTGAAATTAGTTAAACTTAAAGTAGCACTTGACACAAGACCAAACTTTGCGTTGTCTTGATAAAGCGTATCTCTTCGAGTCGAACCTAGCATGAACATACTCCGGGACAAGCTTCTCCCCAGCCAACGCGACATTTCCGGTGCTCACATAAATCCATGATCAGCCGAAAGGACTGCTTGGACCTGGCCGTTCTTTGGTACAGAACCAGGCGCCGTCTGATAAATGGAAGACGTTCGATCATCATTCCCCTGCGCAACGACTTTAAAGTTATGCATACCTGGCTCATGGATTTATTCAAAGTGCCATTAGAGTTCGATTTCGCATTAGGCCCATCGAGTTTCTTCTATCAATGCGGTTTCAGGGAAAACAACTCAATAAGCAACAAGAGCACGTACCTGGGATTCGTCTGCTTTAGAACGACTGAACCTTGAAAAGAAACCCTTTCGGGATTTATCGGTAGCTTTATCCATAGTTCCGAATGGTGCGACTGCGAAGGTTGTAGTATACTAAGAAGTCGAAGGAGTCAACGTTCTGCAGAGCCTGAGCTGAACTGACTCCGAGATAAGATACGTGGGCTTTTT
>KN837126.1:538004-549486 GCA_000827215.1 Sphaerobolus stellatus SS14 | reverse complement strand
ACAGTCTGGACCTTTGGTCTTAACTACTCCGACATCTCCGACACTTTGTCTTGACCTCTACTGTCCAACCCGATCGGACCCGACCGACTTGAAATCAGGACGCGACTTGCAATAGTGGCGCAGCATCGAAGCTGAAGCCAAGTCCTATTCGTACATCTCCGACGTCGCCGACGTATCTTAACCTTAGTTCTGCACAGAGCTTAACAGTGAACTTTCAATATTAATGGTCAATACTAATTTCTATTATTACGAACCAAGGTATTAATTCCCAAGGCCTCCGGCTATTCTACCCAATCCACTGGCAGTGGGGGCGGGGGTGGCGAAACACCTAATTCACCAAATCCAGGTTCTCATACCTCACGTTCCAAACACCCTCGCAGTCCCCGTTCCGACCACTTTATCTTAACTTCCTCCCATAACTTCGACATTTTCGCATAATCTCTCTTAGGATCCTGTGAAACGCAAAGGCCTATATGAGGCCAATATTATCCAACTATCTCTCAATGTTATGTGGTTCTCTAGCCCCAAACACAAGGGTATCAAGTTTGGAGATTATTTTAGGCCCATTCCATTGCCTACTATTGCCCTCATCTTCACAGCTGTGAGTCTTGTTGGTTTTCAATGTAATTGGTTGCTTAATTATCTTTCATTCAAAGGTCGAATTTATTCTCACCCAATGGGCTTCCGGGGTTTATAAGCCTAGCGCCACATTCACAGAGAAGGTGTACACTGAGGTCTACCAGCGTCATCTCAGCAGCCTCAAAGAGCTCAAGGTTCGCAGTGACATTCATGCTCACAAATTCCTTCGCATTTGGCGTCGTTTATATGCTAGAGCTAGGTGAGTGTATTCACATGCTTAATTTGCTTTTACTCATTGTCTGCTGCTCAGGGACCATGCTGGAGTTGCTGCAAATATCACCGACCGTCCGCTTCGTGAAAATGATATAGATACATTTGTCACCACTACAAATGCGGAAAATACCGAGAGTGAGGACGAACTCAGTGATAGCGGTAAAGAGGATGAGGGGGAAGAGGATGAGGACGAGGAATAAAATGGTCTGCTCTGGGTCACATCATCTTATATTATACCCACTCTTTACTTTTCTTGTTTTAATATTGCTGCAGTTACAGCTGTTTTCAGTACATAAGGCGGACTACCACGATCACGTGATGTTCGCAAAAAATAATGCTTTGCAAACATCTTACAATAGCTCCTCAACCACTTCGAATTAAGATTTGAAATTTTGTATTATTGGGTTTTCGATGCTGGGCAACAAGTTCCTGTATTTATTTATTTCTAATATACAACCGATTCTGTTCATAAAAAAATAAGTTGAAATCTGCTCCCCAGGCTCTCCTGCATGAACAGGTAGATGTTAAGACACATAAAGTAGTCTAGGAATTGTCTTAAATACAAATATATAAATTGGGAACTTCACTGTGTCTCCACAGAGCCCGGGGAAGACGGTTCTGGGGTACATCGGGCCAGGTGGTCCCCATGCCTAGATTTGTACCCTAGGACCTCCTTTCTCTGGACACATTGTGGTAGGGTGGAGTTTCCAATCTATACATTTATATTTTATATGATTTCTAGACTAATTTTTGTATCTTAACATCCATCTATTCATGCAGGAGAGGCCCAGGAGCAGATTTCAAGCCATTTTTGTTATGAACAGAATTGGCTGTATATTAGGAGAAAGGTTAATAGAGGAAATTCCTTCCCGGTATCAAAAACCCAATACTACAAATTTCTAATCCTAAATCGAAGTGGTTGAGGAGCTATTGTAAAATGTTTGCAAAGCATTATTTTTTGCGAACATCACGTGATCATGGGAGTCCGCCTTATGTACTGAAAACAGCTGTAATTTCGATGTAATATGTTATTATCATTATTATCATAGATTTATTACCCGCTATTTAAACATGCTCCCTTCTCTATCATCCTACTGTCCCCTCAAGAGCACTATTACACCTCTGAAGCTAAATTGACAATCATCATATCGAGATCTCGTAAGGAACCGCTAGTTCTATTGAGTGCAGTTGAGTCATACTCAACGTAAGATGCTGACTACAGAGTTCGCAATAACCGGGACTTGGTAACGTGCCTACAATGCCTATCCGGACTATGTGGACGGTCTCTGTTGGCGGTTGTAGCTATCTGCGTTTTTGCTGATGTTGTGTGCGAGAAATGCGTCATGTAAGAGTAACGTCAGGTATCCATGGTCCCTTCGCTTTACTACCGCATTTTCATAAGAACACTGAGTTAAACGGGACTAAAGTATTCGACTTTTTAAAGCGTTTCCGTTCTCGATGATGACAGCAAAAGAGGGCTTCGGGTCGTAAGCAACCTGAAGATGCACCAAAGCATGAAGTTTAGTTCCCATTGATTTCGAGTTGCAGCTTGCTATAGGCTAAAGGCAAGCCATTCCAAGGTTCCGGAAAGATTTTATTAAGTGTTTACTAAGGTCTTAGCAACTAGAACAAACTTACGGTAAATATAATACGCGCAATGTTCACATCAAGTATGCCGGAATACAAGCTTAGCACTCCAAGATCCTACCATTACCAGGGATTTTCAATTGTTTAACGGCAGTACCTACTGTGGTCGTCATATGAAAAGTTTGAAGGATGATTTGAGAATGGTAATATAAAATGTTGCTTTGTGCGTAGTAGAAGTCGATTCAAACGCCGCCGCCGCACTTCTCCACTTCTGGACAATACAGCCATTCCTTCCTTCCGCTACCACCACTTTCTATCCAATCTGCCATGCGCGTACGAACACTTGAGATACGATGGCATGACCAAAAGCCTATCAGTACTTGCGACTTCCAACCCACTACGCGTAAATCTCGAGTGACACGAGAGCAGCTGGGGAGTGCGTGTTACAGGCTCGCCACGGGTGGTGAAGACAACAATATCAGGGTACGTACTCTGCACTCCAGGATGATTAATCGTTTAAAGATTAAGTTGTTTCCATAGATCTGGTTCGTCAGACCCAATATACTACCACCATCCGTGGCCGCGAACGCAGGCTCCTCCAGCTCTGCTCTACCTGTGCCACCCCACCCGCCACGCGTCGAATATCGATCTACCCTCAGTAAACACTCTGCGGCAGTTAACGTAGTGAGATTTAGTCCAAATGGTACGCGTGTTTATTCTCTTTGCGGCGCGTCTGACTTGGCCTTTCAGGAGAGTTGCTCGCGTCTGCTGGAGATGGTAAGAAGACCGCCTTTGTCCCAATTTGTGTATCTCATTATTTGTAGATGGGATGATTATTATTTGGTCTCAAACCGACCGACCGCCGACTACTGTGTATGGTAGCGATAACAACGCAGACGAAGATCCGGAGCATTGGAAAGTGCGCATCTCCTTCCGGTGAGTTATATACTCTATTCCACTATTCTTTTGTTTACATATCTTTGTATCAGTTGCACCACTAACGAGATCTATGACCTCGCATGGAGCCCGACCGGTGAATACATCATTGCCGGTAGCACAGACAACGCCGCTCGAATCTTCAGCGTCGCCGATGGTACTTGCGTACGCGAGCTCGTCGAGCACAATCATTACGTGCAAGGCGTAGCTTGGGATCCAATGAATGAATACATCGCCACTCAAAGCAGCGATCGTGCCGTTCACGTATACGGCATCAGCACGAAGAACGGCGTGTTCGAGACACATGCGGTTGGCAAGAATGCGCGGATGCATGTCAAACATAGTCGCACGCCTGCTATCAACACAAGCTCCGGAAGACCGAGAATGGCAAGACGTGCCTCCATTGCTAGCGATAATGAGTCGGCCATTAGCGAGATGCCTTTCGAAGAACCGGGACCCAGTCGAACGCCCACTACATCCATAGCGAATACGCCGACCACAACCACGATGTTCCCTCCTCCCCAAGTCGATCGCCCTTCTTCGCGTCGATCTTCATTCAGCGGATCTAATGCACCGGCTTCGCCCGCTCAATCGATGCATGCCGGTCATTTCGGTCGTTCGCCCTCTCCCATGCCTCCGTTACCTGCCATTCGCCCTCCTCCTCCTCCTGCACAGTCCCAAGCGGCACAAGCTGCATGGTCGACCATAAAGTTATACGGAGATGAAAGTTTTACAAATTTCTTCAGGAGGTTGAACTTCAGTCCTGATGGGGCTCTACTTTTGACTCCTGCCGGACAATTCGAAGATCAATCCATTATTCCTGGCTCCTCAAGATCGAGGTCTTCCTCCAGGCAACCTGAACAGCAATCCCAGACTTCTTCTTCTGGATCACGCAGTCGCCGACAATCTCATTCACAATCGAACGCGAACTTGACCGACGTGGACCCGAATTCTGCCTCATCGGTATATATTTATACTCGCGCAAACTTTGCACGACCACCTGTTGCGCAGTTACCTGGGCATAAGAAAGCTAGTGTGGCTGTCAAGTTCTCCCCAGTGTTATACGAGCTTAGGAAGGATCTCTGGGGTGGCATTTCCGGTGGCGAAGCTAAGAGGGTGACAATTGAGCGAGGAAAAGATATCGACATGGACGTTGATATTGGTGTTCCTGCTTCCGAAATTGCTACCGATGCTGAGAAGGACAAGGAGAAGAAGGAAAGGGTAGCCGCGTCCCCAGCACCAATGGCGCCGCCTCTTGTTGCCCCATTGCCTGTGTCTTCAACAGAAGGCGTTTCTGTAACTATCTCATCTAGATCCACTCCAACGCCTGCACCACCTACGGTGCCGTCACCCTCGCCTGTACCCCATCATCACACTGCGCCTTCGCCTTCTCCTACACCAGCCAGCAATCCTTCTCCAGCCAGTGTGTTTGCACTGCCATACCGCATGTTGTTCGCTATTGCGACAATGGATACCATTACGATACATGATACACAACAGGCTAGTCCTGTCTGCATGTTCACGAAGTTGCACTATGACGAGTTCACGGACATGAGTTGGTAAGTCTCTTGTTCTTCCACTGCGATGATATTACTTATCAGCGTATTTAGGTCCCCTGACGGCCAATGTTTGCTCCTCACTTCCCGCGACGGCTTCTGCACCATCATCGTCCTCGATGAATACCTTTCTCCATACCATACCCAACAACAAGCCTTGCAATTGCAAACGTTGGCTCATTCCATCGGTGGTGGGCACAATCATCCTCATCATCACACCAGCAGTACTAGTACTAGAGAAGGTCAAAGCCAAGTACAAAGCAGGATGCCTACACCAAGCTTGTCCCCTACAACGTCCGTACATCACTTCCCCGCTACTGCTAGTCAGACCAGTACGACCGCTGGATCTCTCAAGAGGTCTGAGCCAGATGATGCGCATGTGACAAGCTCTGCAGCACCCTCTGAAAACGAAAGCTCGCAACCCCAAGGAGAAGGTCCACCAAAGAAGAAGCGCAGGGTGGCATTGACGAGGGTTGGTGATATCGAGTGAATAGTGGCATGACTTTGCTTGATCGCTCTTAAAAATCTTTATTGCGTGGCTTTACTCTGCATCTTGTTACATCTGGTATTCTATTCGTGATGTTATTGTCCCGCGCTTCTGTCTCATTCGTGTCCTCGATTTGTGCGATTTGTACGTGTATATTAGTCAAAGCATTCTCTGGCTCCGCTGGCCGTTTCATGGTCTCGATAATTATTGATAGTTGTAATAGAGACGATTTATTATGAGATTGTAGTGCTTTAATTCAGAACCTTCTCCCGGCTAAACTGTTTAAGCCGTCGGTTGAGGAATTAGGTGAGATGGCTAAGTAACACCACATAAATTTCTGAAACATTTTCCCAAGTGATCGAAATTGCTACGTAAGATATACATTCTTTTAAAAGTACAACAAGAAAGGGTAGATCTGATATTATGTATGTTCAACCTTGTTTGCGTACCGGAGAGTGACCATGCGCTTTGATCTCTCCGAATATAGTGGCTGCGGAAGTCTCCAATGCTAGAGCGGTATACTCGAAAGAGCACATATATGCCGCCTTACTATGTCCAGTGATCGGCGTCAGGACTTCGTAAGGAGTCAGCGTCGCAAGAATTACAACCGGCTTCCCTTCCGTAATATCCAACACTTGCTTCAAATAGTCCATTTGCCAAGTACTTTTGTCCCCATTACGAGTGGCAAATATAATGGAATTGGCGTTGTGGATGTCTTCGGATGGGACCGAATCCTTTGGGCCATATACGATGGACTTTGACCTTCCGGAAACGCGCTTGGAAATGGAGTCCGCAAAAGCCATGTATGATGGTCCAACCGTATTACGGAGTTTTCCGTCCGCTGTTCGAATGATGTTCTCCGCATCGTCCACTGCTCTGTTGAGACTTTCCAGTTGCGGGATGAATACAAGGACAGTGTCGTTCTCAGAAGGCCGTAGGGGAATCACGGTATCTTGATCACTGATAACTGCTATGGATTTCGAATAGGAATCACGTTGGACTGCGGCTCCGAGACGCTTCAGCTCGAGAAACGCTCCCTCGTCCAAGTGCGGATTCACCGCTGTCTCCCATGGTTCCACAAATCGTTTCTTGAATTCCAGAATTCGCTTTCCACTAACCTTCAATGCGTCCATTAAAACTATTCCTTTCTCCACGGCTTCATAGCTGGCTTCAACCGCGCCCCTTTGTCTATCAAAGCGATGGCAAATCATAGCAATGTCTGCTCCGGCCTTCAAGGCTTCGACAGCACCATTTTCCGTGCCGTATGCTTCGACAACAGCATCCATCTCAAGGCAATCCGTCACAATAACGCCTTCATATCCCAACTCATCGCGAAGCAGATCGGTGGTAATTTTACGTGAGAGCGAACTAGGAGTGTCATCGCCGGTTATAAGAGGAAGTGCCATATGACCTGTCATGATAGTAGGCACTTTATTCTCTACCAGATGCTTGAAAGGAACCAGTTCAGTGACATGTAGCTGTTCTAGCGTTTTCATAATTCGGGGGAGGCCGAGGTGAGAATCCACGTGCGTATCTCCATGCCCGGGGAAATGCTTCGGAGAGGGGGCGATACCAGCATATGTGAGTCCTGCAGCTACGGCTGCTGCGAACTGGGAGACCTTGGTGGGATCTAAATGTAGGGTCAGAGGTAGTACCATCCCAGAAAGAAACTCATCTACCATCGCCAAAGGAACGAACACCTGTTAAATCATATTATTATTAGCCACTCACGTTGACATTTATGGAACACTTGCCAATAACTGGATTACGGGGATCCGAATTGATATCACAAACGGGGGAATAATCCCAATTTAATCCTGCCAATTTCATTTCACGTCCAGTGACAGTATTAACGAGCTCCGCTAAACCCGGGTCGCCCGTTGCAGCAATCGCCATTGCACCAGGACTAAGTAAACAAAGGAATATTCAATGCATAAATATACGTTGCAAGTGATAACTTACAACTGAGCACCGCCAAAAGGCCCGTCACGACTGAAGGCGGTAACGAGACCTATATACCATGATCTTTAGTCAGGTGTGATTCATATAACTTGTGGGCTCATAAAATGACCATTTTCTTGATCAATCCCCATCAATAAAGGATATTCGTGCCCTGCATCTTTGGCAACTTTCTGCAAGTCTGAAATGAGCTTTCGGAGGTGTTTGGCATCTAAACGATACAGATGCATGTCAGTATTATCGTCAAATATCAGGCGAGGGTGGATAGACCTCGAAGATTCCGTTTCATTATGATTATAGAGCTAGAAATTGGTACGCGTTTTAGCTAAATGAATGCGATTCGATATTAGTAGCTGGCAGCCTACCCAACATAATAATCTCGTATGAGAGTCGTTATTTCGTCTGTGACGTCTTGACCCACAAAACCAACGACAAAGTGCTATAATCGGAATGCCGTTAAAACAAATTACACAGTAATTATTATCATTGAAAATACCTGGCCGATTTCTCTTCGTAGGCTCTCTTCGAGCATGATGGCAAGTTACAAGTCCAACTGTAACGTTATCCGATGACGGCCAGTGAGGTCTGGCGGAAAGCGGACCGTCAGGTGCATAAATAGGTTTAGGTTCCAATTGAAATGTCGCAGGGGTAGGCAGGGGTCTGGAAAGGAATAGAAGCTTACATTTATAGTAGGGAGCCTTAGACCGAAATACAAGCAGTTAACTGTCCCGGATCTTAAGGTAATTCAGAAAGAACTGAGGCATCCAGAATGAATTCTGCTTTACAAGTGGAAATTCAGTCGATTAATTGAGGTGGTCGTGAAAGCGAGAGACGGATCCATGAGAAGTCTGAGAAACACGTGAAACGGTATGTGGACCGCTGTGGGCGTTCCCGTGGCTCCGGGAATCAATCATCTTGACCTCATTGAAGTTGAACATTCCCACCACTCAACATGTATACCAGGCTCGCATTCACCACCGTCCGCAACGCTCGACCTACTCGCTTCGTCTTTTCTAGAGCTATGTCGTCTCAGAGCACTTACAACTTCATCTTGACTTCACGACCGGAACCAAATGTGTCTCTCATCACTTTAAACAGGCCTAAAGCTCTCAACGCGCTCAGTACGCCTTTAATGCTTGAAATCAACAAGGCTTTGGACGAGGCGGAGAATGATGCTGATATTGGGGCGATTGTGTTGACGGGATCGGAGAGGGCCTTTGCGGGTGCGTTTAAGACTACAGAATATCACTCAGTGAATACTCATGCCTGCGTGTCACATAGCTGGCGCGGATATCAAGGAAATGAAAGATAAACAATGTGATACTCTATCTTTTCCTCCCCTTAATGATTTTAATTATATTTTACAGTCGCAGAAGTGTACACATCGGATTTTCTTCAGAACTGGACACGGATCACCCAAGTTAGGAAACCTATTATTGCCGCTGTTAGCGGCTACGCTGTGAGACTCAATTTATTGTTTTCGATTTTCCTTTATTGACTTATATGCGTTTAGCTTGGTGGTGGTTGCGAACTTGCGATGGCCTGTGACATTATTTTGGCGTCTCCAACTGCCGTATTTGGCCAGCCAGAAATTAACCTCGGTATCATTCCCGGTGCAGGTGGAACGCAAAGACTAACCCATGCTATTGGAAAGTCACGTGCAATGGAAATTGTTCTCACTGGGCGTAATTTCTCTGCTAAAGAAGCTGAAGCTTGGGGTCTCGTTAGCAGGGTCGTTGGTGAGGGTGAGGGCGAAGTCGTGAAGGAAGCTTTGAAAATGGCTAGCACTATTGCAAGCAAGGGTCGCATTTCGGTCCAAGCTGCTAAGGAGGCAGTGAATTCAGGTCCGTTAACAGCTTCGTTTGTGTATATGCATATCTCTGATATTCCAATTTAGCATATGAGTTACCATTGGGCGAAGGATTGCGTCTGGAACGCCGACTTTTCCATCCGTTGTTTGCAACGAACGATCAGAAAGAAGGTAATGAGATTTTCGCTCTATCAAGCTTTCCTTGTTATTAATCTGAATTTTAGGAATGGGTGCCTTTGCTGAGAAAAGGAAAGCTAACTTCACAAACAACTGAAAGGATATCGCGTGTAGAAAGGGAAGAAATGGATTGTATATCATTGATAGTAACACAATGGACTGGATTTTACTCGCACTGGATAAATTCTCCGCCTTTAACTGTTATTTCCGACAGCGTGCAGAACTTTTCTTCGGTCAATGTTGCTGTCCTTGGTCTCTGGGATGTACCTCGCCGAATCAACATGTAGCTCGGGATCTCCAATGTCCATTAGAAAGTATGTATAAGGGACACTCCGGCTTTTACCACACTTGACCGCATCCACGGGTACGTAATGAACTCCCGAATATGTATTTAGAGTTGAAAAGCAGTAGTAGGTAAGTATAAGACTCAAGAGTAGGGAAGTAATTCGAAGATCGAATGTTGGGCTTGTTGACATGCATGATTTTTTATTCATGGTTCAGAACGCATTCGGATTGGATGCATAGGTCTTGGAATAAATACTAGAATTTATTTAATTTGACTTGGAGCAAGCTTGAAGTAAGTACATAATGTATCGTCGTTCGTTATATGGGACTATCTAAATATATCTTATTTATATATTTGAGACGGATCTTTAATATTCTCATCCGATGCAGCGACTGAGTGTAGCGACTGGGTTGTGAATGAGACCTTGCACTGTGCACAGGCTGAGAGAGGCTGAGGCGCTAACGAACCAGAAGCGCCCATGATCGCGGAGGCTTTCGTTCTGATTGCGTCTGTTCGCTAAACTAGACAGCAGTCGTACGGGTCGGGCAAAGCAAGGCTTCCTGCAAAGTCCGCTCTCGACGTTCTTCGCGCTTTCCACACTCTTCTTAACGCCCCTCCGAACGCCACTCACGACACTACTCACGGCTTGAAGTAAACTGTCAACGACGCGTCTCATCCGACCCAGTACCTAAACTCAGCCCATCAAGTCAAAATGGGTCGTCCTTACCGTGGCAGCAGACTCGCAACCTTCTATTCCTCACTCGATTCGGAAACCACCTCAAATGATGGCAGCTCGGAAGCAGCGCTATCCTCCATATCCTCGGCCTTCCAATTGCAGGAATATATCAGCGCTCTGGTGAGGATGGATCCACATGATGTGGAGAGGATCGTCAAAGTGCCAGGGAAGATTGGTGGAGGAGGAGTTGGTAGCAAGGATAAGGCTGTAGTGGAGAGGGAGACAGAGGGAGATGTGGAGGGCAAGGAGGGTGTTGATGAGGCTTGTTGGATTTATGAACAATTGAGGTAAGAGTTAATCCCATTGGTATTCGTTTGATGAGCTGATTGATTTGCTCGGATTACACAGGAAGCTTGCACAAGACCTTACATATCCCCTCATCGTTTCGCTCCAACAAGAATGTTCCCGCGAAACATGTAAAGAAATGAAAGCAGGCGAATGGCTTTATCTGTGTGTAGCTCACGGGTCTGCAGGAGCGATGGAGGTACATTCCCTATCTATATTTATAATGATTCACCGAAAATAATCAACGTATTCCTACAGCACTGTTGCGCGATCGACTACATCCTCCACACCGTTGACAGCGCGACAGCGCTCCTCAATAGCCCCCGCGCCTTCCCATCCCGCCTCTCTATCCCTTCCTCCTCCCATCGTCACTTCCCCTCCCTAGCACGCCGTCTCGGCCGTATCTTCGCCCACGCGTACTATCATCATCGCGCGTTATTCTCCACCGCCGAAGCAGAAACATCGCTTTATGCGCGGTTTTTGGCGTTAAGCAGAAGGTTCGAGTTAGTGCCGGAAGAGTTCTTGGTCATCCCACCATTGGAAGGACCACACGAAGGGGAGAAGGACATCCCACGAAACCTTCCTGCCAAGAACGCCGAGAGCAAGCCTATCACACTCCTGACGCGTTCGGGCCCTCCTTCATCTGCTGCGACACTCGCTGCCAGCAGTTCTGGATCCACCGAAGAGGAGACATCTGCGCAATCGAAGTCTCCGCGATTGGGTAACCGTTCTCGCACGGATACGATGTACCTCAGCAGCGGAACTAACTACGCCGCTGAGAGCGCGACGCAGAGGAGGGTGCCGAGTCCGT
>KN837126.1:519431-534013 GCA_000827215.1 Sphaerobolus stellatus SS14 | reverse complement strand
CGCGCCCGGTATTACTATTATTCCCGTAGCCACAGACTGCACCATAGAACTAATCTAGGGTCAATAATCAGCGAAAGACGATCTGTTCATAAATGGCGTGAGTGGATCTAAATAGAAAAGTTCTGTCGAAGAACGACTTCAACCAATTTAGGGTAGCCCAGGGAACCTATCTCATAACTATAAATTCAATATAGCATTCGAGACCAACTTCAATCTTGATTGAAGCATTGGTGAATTTAAAAAAAAAAAATCTTGAACACTAAAAACTCTCAGGCGGGGAATTGAACCCCGGTCTCGGGTGCGCTTAAACCTTGAGTTAAACTTTTAGCTTGACAGGCGCGAATACTAACCACCATACTACCTAAGATGTTTGCTCAACGAAATATGATTCTATTCCCCGAATTCCCGAGGTGATCAGGGAACAAGGGGGAGGGAGGGAGATGATATTAGAGCTTTTTTTTTTATCGACCAGATACTAGTAGAGTGGCAAGCTTGCAGATCCCTTCTCTACTCCGTCAATGAACTATTTATCTACCTCAAAAGCCTCCTCGCTAATTTCTTTTTCTTTTTCTGAATTGCCAAAAAGACAGAAATAAGTCAAAAAAACCTCTCAGGCGGGGAATTGAACCCCGGTCTCGCGCGCGCTTTGACTTTGGATTTAAACCCTTAGTCTTGCTTGACAGGCGCGAATACTAACCACTATACTACCTAAGATGGGCTACAAACATCATTAATGCCAATGGGCTCTACACCCCTTGCCAGCCACACCGAAATTACCAATAACTTATAAGGCAACGAGAGGATGATAGAGAGATATATATTAACGGAGTAAGTTGAAAACATGGTTTCCCCTACAAATCAAACAAAGATTCAATTTGCCATTCCAGAATGTGAAAGATGTGCCCAGACTCTACAGCAAAGGTTTCTTAAGCTTATAGGAACATGTTCATATATACAACGGACTTACATAAATGCATTATACGCGCTCAATGAATAAATTAGTCTTTATCCGGTTAGGACACACCCAAATATGCAAGGGTTACTCAATGGGGAATAGAGATACCAAAGTGGGTTCTGCATTCAGGCTGTTGAATCCATTGCATGGCCACTTGAAGTCTCCCCGAATTCCGCAAATTTCGAAGATCCTCAATATACTCCAGGTCATCTTCGAATGTGCTAGGCTTATACCAGAACATCAAGCTCTCCAATGCGCATCCGAGTCGTCGACGCCCAGGATAGTCCAAGCGAGACCAAACCACATCCATGACTGATTTCAAATCGGTTGGATATAAATCGTCCAATCATAGGCTTCGTAGATTAGGAAGAATGCACGACACTGCGTCATGTCGTGGATTGTCGTCAATCACCAACTGTTCCAGGATTGCATTGCGGCGTGGGAATCTCGCATTACTGATCTGCAATATTTCTATTGACGGTGTCGCCTGCAAAAGAGGTATCGCAAGAAATTCGTCCACCGACGCGTTAAGGGTGAGTTTCAGCGGATTGCACGCGGACCGCTTGAATAGAGAAATGAAGTCATTGGGAGTGCTTGTCGAAGTATACAGTCTACTACCATGACGGCAAAGTTGGAGCTCCGTTAGGTGGGGGAGGACCAGGTAACTAATAAATTCCGGATCTTCACCACTGACATATAGCTTTCGTATCTGGGGAAGCTTGAGCGGCACTAGGTCGACCCTTTGAGGCTGCCCGGCCGAGTCGGGTACATCCAGAGATAATTTCTGGATGTCCAGTGATTCCAGATTCTCAGCAGCCCGCAGAATTTCGAGGTATAAGTGGAGATTCGTGGAAAATCCTAGTTCCAAGTGAGTAAGTTGGGACCATATGTATCCATCGGGACCAATCGATCTTTGTATCTTTCTCAGATAAAGTGCTAGCCTCTTCAACTTGGGAGTATACCCAAAACCCCACGCGACGCTATAAATATTGCTACTGATCATGAGCGACTCCAGATTTGACATATCCGCCTTAGTAAACCAAGTAAGATCGTCTTCCATATCATCAAATGTGAAGAAAGCAGTTCTCCAAAGATGGGAGGAGGCTGTAAATATTTTGTGAATCCTGGCCATACGCTCGAGGTATGTCCGAGGGGAATCATAGGCAAGGTCGAGCAAAGCACCTCGACTTTGTATTAAAGCTGTCTCAAAAATATCAGAAATCATATCAATTTGCCAATCGCGGACTTCCGTCCCATCGAACTCTATACAGGACCACAGAGATGCGCACGCAAAGCCGACGGCCCGCCATCGCTTGCAGACCGCCGTTAACGTCCAGGCAAAAGTACCGTATCGTGTAACCGGACCTGCTGATTCCTCGAATATTCGCATGAGGATATCGTCAGGCACTCGTCGAATAGGTGCGAAGATGGCCCGTTGGTGGAGGATGTATTCCGTGACATGAGCCTGCGCAGCTTTTAGGCGGCCCATGGTAGTCATCAGAAGTTGCATGTCCTTTTGGTAAGATACCATATGGTCATTCGCAGTAGAAACGAGGCGCTGAAGCTCTTCTTGCTCTTGTGCAGAGGGGAATCCTTGTTCCGTATGAAATTGCAGAGGAAAGTGCGAGCTTAAGAAGTCCTCGTTGAAGTGGCTTTGAAGCTCAACAGTTTCTACGGAAGGCCTATATGTTGATGAGTTATCAATAGTAATAGTCGATGAAAGGTGTGCTCCTACATTGTGGCGTTTGACAATGAGTGGTTTCCGCCTGACGACGATCACGTAAGGCGTGGGAGATTACCCCGCGCGTCCAGAAAAGACTCCACATTTATTTCTTTCCACGCAGTACAACGTATAATACGTAATAAAGAATGTCTGAAACTTGCTGGTTTACACACTTGCTTGCAAATCGCATAAGACGACAGTTATAGGGAATTATAGAAGGGACAGCCTGAGCTCAAGGCAAAGGCCGCTGTCGTAGTTACTTAAATTCTAACTAATGAAATACGAAAAATAAAACAAATAAACAAAAAGGTCTCTCAGGCGGGGAATTGAACCCCGGTCTCGCGCGATCTAAAGCTAAACTCCTACTATGACAGGCGCGAATACTAACCACTATACTACCTAACTTGAAGATGCTTTTTCACCGAAATAACATCCTATTTCCTGAGCTCCGGAGTTGGTCAAGAAAGAATTCATCCCATCATAGTTTGAATAGTTCCCAGTTCCCTAAAAGAGTAGAGTTCATGACCATAGAACCTTAGGATATGTGCTTTATCACATATGTAATAGTCCATGTTGATTGAATCTCTCCTCAATCATGAGTGACTTCAAACTTCCTCACTTCTCATCAACTGCGCGCTCACGAGCTACTCTGACAAAAACGAACACTCACATTTGCGCCTCCTGTCAAAGTTTTTTCCACACATCTGACCCATCCAGGACTTCCATGATACGTTCAATGGATGGATGCAAAGGCGGTAAAGGCTTCTTCTGGAGCTTTTCGTCGCTGAAGGCGTAACCTTTACGAAGGGCCCTAAAAATGTCGCCATCGTCGACAAGATATAAATGTTCGTAGTTCAGCTGGGCACCAGACTCGGATGGATGGCGAACCTTTCCAGTGGCAAAATTTAGTGGCTCGCTGGGATAGCGTGAAGTTTCCCGCGCGCGACCAAATCAAGGAACCTCATATCACAGCCTGCTTTTTTTCTTTTTCTTTTTCTTTTAGGATCGACGAGATACCATGAATTAGCATGCACACACCTACTCCAATCCCCCCAGTCTATTTTTTCCCTGAATTGCCAAAAGACAAAAGACAGAAAATAACCAAAAATCTCTCAGGCGGGGAATTGAACCCCGGTCTCGCGCGATCTAGAGTTGAACTCCTACTTTGACAGGCGCGAATACTAACCACTATACTACCTGAGATATTTTTTGTCAAACGGTGAGGGCATCAGCCCCGGGCGCGGGTCCGCCTCTGAGTATGAGTCTGAGATGAGCCAGTGAATCCAGAGGGGGAAGGCCAGGCGGGATTCTGCGGTAGAGGGCCTCGGTACGAAAAATCAATATACTAAATTATATTTATTCCGGTGTGTCATATAAGTACCCTGCTAAATTCGAATAATTAGAGCACTGTGATTATAAGTAGCTGACAATTGGGATATACCCTTTCATCTCAGCATATGGCAGGCTTAAGATACGTACGTACGCACTGAACGTTGAGCCCTGGCTGCAACTTGAGCTTACATTACGATGTCCCAGTGAGCGCTCTGCCTTTATTTTCAGCGCCGATATAGCCCTTGTCCTTGTCCTCGTCCGCTGAATACCGCGTTTGCCCCTCGTATGTTTCCCGATGCGGTCAAGCCTGCATGGCCGTCCTGGCTTTCTCGTTGATACTATGGCCAGTGCATCACGCCGGCACACAAGGCGTCTTACGTCGAGTCCGAGTTGGTTCAAGAAGACGGCGTTATATATAAGCATTTGAACAGACTGAAGAGATGAGGCAAAATTAAATAAATAAACTGCTATGTTCTGGAGGGTTTGGAGGCGATAATGATATTAACATCCCCATCGCCATCCTCATTGACAAGGATAGAGACCGAGCCTTCAAGTTGGTTTCCTTCAGCGAGTTTACATCAACCAAACATTCCCTTCTCATCGCATCTCGTCGATGAACCACTCACTGCATCACTGCCAAGGAGCATACCTCCTAATCCCCCTTCAAAAGATTGCACCCGAGTCGAAGGTGCGTCAGGTTCGGTCGAAGCTAAAGTCGCACAATAGGTGGGACTTCAGGTATCTTGCTGCAGTACTCATTAGTAAGTGGCACCGCGAGGCCCCTGGAGATCGTCTCTTCAGGGTGACAGTGTGGCAAACGTCGTGAGCCTACCCTGCCAGCCTCCCCTGCGTTGCTCAAGGCACTGGCACTCATTCCAAATTTGAAAGCGCTGAAAGTGCAGTTCCACGTTTTGTGACGCCTTCCATGTATTGATTCCATCTCTGAAAGCTCTGTTAAGCAATGTCAATACGCTCCTATTAGTAAAAAATTATTATGATTCACCCCGTCTATCCATATCCATCAAGCTCCTTTGCAAATGGTCTTTAAATTCAGAACCCATCAGGGCGGCCGCAGATCCGTGCAAATCTCTGTAAATACCAGGCTGTCGGTATCAATTCGTCGATCCTGAGTGTTTCTCGAGGAAGAAATACTGCGATAGGAGGGATGAATTTGGGAGGAATAGAGCCAGAGGTGAATAACCCGAGGAAGTGAATAGAACCCGAGGAGAGAGATGAGAAGCCGAAAAGTGGTCGGATTCGAGGCTTTGGTAGCGTATAATTGAATCTGGATTACCCGATAGGTGGATTGCAATTGCACGCGTACGGCGTTATTAAAGGTCATTAGGGCTGTCACTTTAGTTGGGAGGTCGGATTCACTCACTATAATTAGGCTTTCGACGTGTAATATGTACTTGAGAGGTATTATTTCTGATGAGCTACGTAGTTGGGTCGTGTGAGCTGCAGTGCGTTTGGGTTGGTGGATTGATCACAAGGGGCAATGCTACTGGAAGTGGTAGCAGCATTGACGTGTATATGCCAGTTGAATGGGATGTGTATTCGACACAGCAGCTGATGGCAATGATGCCGGGACGGTCGTCAGGAGTGTCCCCGAGGAGACCCAACGGCTAAAAATAGGGATCAGAAGTAAATGACGGGTAAGACGCGACGGGCGCCTTCTCGCATGGCAATATGGTGGTCGCAACGAGCAGTTCTAGTATTCTCTCTCTTCGTCTTCACGGATTCCATTCCATTCCTTCAGCTCAGCAGCAGGTCTGCATTCCATTCCTTGTCCAAGCTGGCTGGCAATGCACAAAACACAAAATCCAAAACCAAAACAATAAATGAACTCGCTCTGCCTCTCCCTCGCACCCAACCTCCGCTGCCAGTCCCTCTCCCGCATACAATCCCTTATCCTCGTTATTCCCCCCGCCCTTGAGCTCTTGTTCTCGCTCACCCTCGCCTTCACCCCGAACACCTCCCTCCGCGGGCAGAAACGCTGGCTCCTCGTCCTCGACGGCGTGTCCTTTTTCGCCCTCGCCCTCCTCGATGTGCTCGCGCATTCGATTCCCGCCATCTCAACCTCCATAACACCCTTCACGATCATCGACCTCACCATCGCCGCGGCCTCCTTCCTCCCGCTCCTATCCTACACGCTCTTCCTCACGCTCTTCGCCCGCTCCACGCTCATCCAAGCCTTCCCTACCCGCTTCCGGCGCATCCTCCAAATCACCTTATTCGCTCTAATCCCCTTCATCATCGCCTCCAACGCTTTAGGCTCCCTCCTCGGCATCGCACACAACTTCGTTACGCTCCCGTCCACCCCGCCGCGCCTCGTCCTGGGCATCCGCTGGCTCAGCAAGACATACCAGCACATCGCCGCCTTCTTCTCCTTCTTCGGCGTCACCCTCCTCACCGTCTTCCAGGCCGCCGTCTTCACGCTCGCCTTCACCCGCTGCGTCCGCGCCTTTGTCGACGCGCGCAAGGCCGAGCCCGAGCCGGCCCCGAGTTCCGCGCATGCGAAAGAGGAGATCCATATGTTTAGAGGTCTGGGGTGGGTCGCGGCGGGGTTGAAGTTAGGCGCGATTGAGAGTGTGATCGGGTTCGCGGAGGGCGAGTTTGGGGTTGTGGTGATAAGGCGGGTTATCAGGTTCTTTGGACGCGGCGCGTTGATCATTGGTGTTATTAAGGGGTGCGTGCCGCCAACTACATACATATTCTTAATACTCATACTACGCAGAATGAACACAGTCGAAGACTTCACGCGCCTCGACCCCGAGTTGAACGCCCGCCGCAACTCCACCGCAACGATGAACTCTTCCCGCCAGCTCCTCCACACCATCACCTCCAAGCTCAACATGTCGAACGCAGCCGACATGGTCGAGCGCAAGCCCACGCGCACGGGCTCTGTCAACCGCCTCATGATCTCCAACCCGCGCACCTCGACGTTTGTGCATATGTCGCCTGGCACGACCGCGACGTTCTACGCGTCGAAGGGTAATACCTCTTTTAATGCGCCTGCACCGAGTCAGAGCATGCCGCCGTTTGAGGATGTACATGATGCGCCGTTCGCTGCCCCCATCGCCTCATCATCCACCGCACCACTACCATCCCAATCCCGCTCCAACTCCCAAAACAAACGAAAACCCTCCCCAGCTCCGCTCAACCTCGGCTCCGACTCCGCCTTCTCCCGCATCAACGCCATCCTCCTCGCCCACTCTGGCGCCCTCGGAAAAGACCAACTTGAGCAATTCCTCGCGGGGCCTAACGTCAACGCTTCGACGCGCCGTCCTGTCCCCGAAGCACAGGCGAAGAAACGCGTCACGGTGAGATACGATGGCCAGACGCCCCCTGTTCTCGAGATGAGGTTCTCGGTGTTGGAGCTGGATGTGCCGACGGAGCCTGTTCCCCCTCTCAATGCTAATGTTAAGGCGGGGAAGGGGAAAGGGGCGTTGAGCGTAGTCATGGAAGACCCTCGGGAGGCTGACTCGCGCGCGGGGAGTGCGTTTGGGTTCCGATTTGGGGGTGGGGACCGGACGAGTGTAGAGTCGATGGAATTGCCTATTCAGGCTGCTCCTATTACCTCTCAACTTCCAAGTCAAGGCCAAGCTCAACAAGGCCCATCAAGTTTCCTGCAAGTCCCCGCCTCACGAACGGGAAATCGGAATCTGAAGAACCCGCCGTTCCCTGTTTCTCCTATCGCCAACAACGTGAATGGAAATACGGTTATAGCCTCGCATTTTAGCGATGTGTCTGACTCGCCGGGATTCGTGGGCCAAGGAATGGCGGAGGAGCAGCAGGCGGCCCAGATTCAGGCGAAGAACCAAGCTCAAGATATCGGTGTCGGTGCGGAAGGCGGGCTGGTCCGCAAGTCCAGCTCCATCCGCCGCAAGCCCGTCCCGCCTCTGCATCCCACCCCCGTCCCCGCCACAATCGCCGTCCCGCCCGCCCTCCGCCCCGGCTTATCCACAGTCACCACCGCCACCACCACCGGAATCCTTAATCGCACGCCCTCAGGCCGTCAACCACAGCCACCCGCAATATCCTTCGCCCCGACCCCCATCCCTGCCGCGCGCCCCCGTGCTAATAAGCGTAACACAGTCGAGAACGTCTTAACCGCCATGCGTGGGGTCCGCGGCGTGAGCGTTGGGGGGAGCGAGTTTGACTTTGAGAGTGAGGATGGGAGTGTTTATAATTATGGAGATGTGGATGATGATGATGGGATGGAGGATTTGGACCCATTCGATGAGGATTTGGACCCGTTTGGTGCGCCGGACGATGAGAAGGAGGATGAGGAGTTGTTTTATCGACGGCGTAGGGACGAGAGTTTGAGTAACACGCCGTCGGCTTCGCCGGGTGCGTTGGGCGCAGCGGATGGAGTGCTTCCCCCGGGGGAGTATCCGTATCCTGAGATGTTGGATGGGGCGCACGGTGGGGGCGTTGCTGTTTCCGATGATGTTGCCGTTGCCAATGGGGAGGGGGCGTATGGAGGAGTGGTGGAAGGAGACGAGAGAGGCTCCACGCCGGCGTTGACACGGTCTGGGACGTTGGAGGATCAGATTAGCGAGCGGGACGGGCTGAAGGCAAGAATGACGGTGCAGTCGCTTCCGAGGACGCCTATGGACGTGGAGGACGAGCTGGATTTGGACCGTATGAACGTGTCGGAGTCGCCTTCGTCTTTTGGCTCCAACTCCTCCGTGGACGACAATGGCAATACCAACACCGGCACCTCCGCCTGGGCCCGCACGAGCCCCTCAAACGCCCTCACGCGCGTAAAGACCCGCAGCGTGACCCAAAGCACGCCCACCGTCACCGTCGTCCCGCACCCCCACCACCGCAAGAACCGCGTGAGCCTGCGCGCGTCGCCGCTGGACCACGAGCATGTCCCCGAGTACCAAAGCCCAATTGCGCTGGAGGAGCGGGAGACGGAGACGGAGATGGAGATGCCGCCGTATCCGCTGGATGTGTATGGTGCGGCGCCAGCGCGGACGGTCGCGCGCTCCAGATCTAGGTCGAAGTCCAGCGCGACGACGGCAGCACGTACGCCCGCCAAAGCATCCAAATCCGCCTCCCAATCCAGATCCCATTCAAAGTCCTACTCCCTGCACTCTGTAGACATGGATGACGTGGATGAGGACCTCACCCTAATGCCGGGCATGCCCTCCAGCGTGGACGACCGGCACGCGATGCTCCATACGGAGATGATCCTTGGGCGTGGTGGGGGTAAGGGTACGGGGCTTGTGAGGTTGGATTCGGGGGTGTTTGGGCGGGAGAGGATATAGGATTTAGGATGTGGAGGATGTTAAGAGTGGTGATGTTAGGGATGAGGTTTAGGTTGTGTGTGCGGAAGGGGAAGGAGCATGGGTGGTTGGAGGGTATAGAGTGATGTGGATGGGAGGATGCGCTGGGCTGGGCTCCTCGGTGGACCGTGGTGCCCTGCGTCTGATGGAATACCCTGCGCTGTATTTGTCTGTTCGTTCGTTCATTTTGCGTTGTCTTGTGCACTGCGTTTATTTTCGGGATTTCGTTTTCTCAGTATTTCGATTTTAGACCGTGTGCGTTTTGTGTTTTGCTTTTGCGTCGCCTTTTTCACCCGGTTTTTGGGCTTGGTTTTCTTCTTTTCATTCTTCTTTTCATTTCTTGTTTTCGATCCTAGTCTTTTTTTTTTTTCGAAAGCCTTTCAATCCACTCTCCTACCTATTTTTTCTTTACTTGGAATACCCCCTCGCCGTGGCTCCGTTTCATTACCCACCTACCTACCACCATTTCCCGGATGCAACCTCATATACTTATTGGGTTATTTTTACCTACTATGTGTGTACTTATGTCCCCGAGTTCGAATCTGTATGTCACTTTTTTGGAGGGTGGAAGGAATGGAATATCGAATGGGAAGTGGGGAAGTAAGGAGACCGTTGCTTTGATGTGATCTCGATGCTAGATATATTGAATGATACGAATGCCAGTGGGATAGATAAACATCATATCTCCCCAATTTGAATCTCAAGCCCGCTCGTGTACGGTGTATGTTTTTTCCTGCGTGAGGGTGGAAAGGAATATGGAAGGAGAGGTGGGAAGGAAACCCGGTGGGACCGAGTGCTGGATATCGATGCTATGTATCTGTATTGAGTGGTGGGATGAACACTGATGAACGCCGATATCGTTCGTTGTCCTTGCATTGCAGAGCGTGAGCATGAGCATGTGGATAGAATGATAAATATGAACATGGGTGTGGACGTGGTAATCGAGATGCGGTCGAATGCGGAATAAGGAAGAACGAAAGAACGAAGAAAGAAAGAAATAAGACAAGCAAGTAAAAACAAGCAAGCAAAATACATGGCCGGTAATGTATGTATAAACATATTACGGGAAGGTAGGAAGAAGGAAGAAGGCAAGGAAGAAAGTCGGTTAGTTCTGTGTGAAGTGTCAGCCATGGTTCCGAGAACGCCATATAATGAAAGAAGAACGCACTTCTGGTATCCTGTATATCGTGATTTCCTATAAACGAGCACGCCGAGATGGGCATGAGCAAGGACGTCTATAAGTATCAAGTGTGAAGTGTGGGTACGCACCTGCTGCTTAAAATACCGCCTGTTCTCCTCGTCGATGAGCACCAAGTTGAGGTAATACCGCGTGCTGAACTTCTTGTTCACGTCGCGGAAGGTGGGTGTTAGCTCGAAGCCGCCGAGGAAGAGGCGGATGGGGATCGTTTCGCCTGTGTAATGCAATGTAACGTGAGCATGCATGGCATTCGAGCTGTGGTGAACGGCAACGCACCTCGTACAGGCGCACCGTCCATGATCTCGAACTTGGTTATCGTTTCGCTCTCGTTATACTGGTTCGGCACGGCCCCTGTCGTTTCGCGGCGGATGATGGATAGCTCCATGTGCTTGATCTTTATCCGCACGAGGAGGAAGTAGATCTTGCCTACGATGACGTCTTTCAGGTGGTATCTGCGTCCCAAGATCAAAGTCAGTGTCTGAATAACGAGAGGAGGAGAGAAGCTCACTTGGACTTGTTATACTCAAACTCGATATGCAAGCAATCCTCAATCCCGACTTCCATCTTGATGGAGTTGTTGATATCCGGCGGCATACGATACGAATGCACCCAGAGCTCGCGCTCCTTCGTCACGTCCGCCAGCCGTCTCGAGATTGTCAGCCGGACGAAATACCTGCGCAAACGTAAACATAAACATAAACATAAACACGGCTGCGCACGACCGCACGTACCTAAGCTTGACATTAATCCCCTGATAGCTCTCATACTGCTTCTCCACATTCTTAAAGTTGAAATCAAACGTCTGCGCCTGGCGCATCTCCCCCGGAGCAGCCAGCTCCTGCGATAGGGACAGGAATTCATGGTGGTGTCCTCGGTCGTAGAATAACTCTGCACGTGCACACAGGTTATAATCAACACCGCATAATAACCCCCGAATAAAGAATGCACACACCAATGCTCCCAATAAACTCAATCTTAATCCCGTCATGGGTCAACTTCTTCCCGTCCCTCACACGCACCGTCGCCTACAATCACAACTGCATAAATACGCGCACCACCCAACAAGCACTCCAAACACGCAAAGCACAGCACACACCTGTCCCGAAATCGAGTCCCCATCATAGTATATCGGCGCGGACTCCCGTCGCTCTTTCTCCAGCTTCAGCTCGACCTGCTTGCGGCCCTCCTCGCCCTCGAGTTTCAAGTCGATGTCTACAGGCTGCGCAAAGAAGTACGCCGCCATGGCTTATCGTGCGGCGTGCGGTGGAGGTACGGCGAAGATTTGGGATAATGCAGATGGTTAGGGAGATGGGCGAATGGAGAAGTTCGAGGCGGGGTGGTAAGCAGTAATACGCCCGTCGCGGTGTTGCTTGGGTTGGCTTGGACTGCGTCAGGGACGGGGTCCATAGGTGTCCATAGCCTTCCGCGCATTCCTCGATCAACGGTTTGTAAACGACGTTGAATTCTGCGGTTTTATTTCATGTTGTCCTCGTCTTATATTGCGACCAATTTCTTAAGAACTACGTGTTGGGTTACTTATTGAATATCCCCTCGGCAGGCTCAGGGTTCTACGTAGTGTTGCCGCGGTTCGGTCTAGTCCCGGGGACCGAACCGGGACCAAATGGCTCCTAGATTTTTTGGCTGAAAACGGAGTATATAAAATGAAAATAGAAAGGTTGTAGATCTCCAAAATGAAATTTCAGGAAAAAGTGATTGCTCCTTCGCTTGTAAGCGACGTGGGAAAACGTAACGGTCTGGGACCGCGGCAACACTAGTTCTACGCTTATTCTCCAGTTTTACTTTCCCCTTATTTCTTCAGACTTTTGGAGACGTCTCCAGACTACTGTCTGTTATATTAAAGGTGTGTATGTTTTCTTTCTCAGAAAATCATACTTTATACTTACATATGTCATTTAAATTTGGTAGTTTTTGTTTTGCTTTTGCTTATCTGACAATACGAATGGCTTTTATTTCCCGAAATCGACTGATTATAGTTACATACGTTTGCTCGTCTTCGCTCGATTTCCGCCACTGGAAATCATTACTTATATTTTAAATGAGCTAATGCATATGCCAGATTTGGATAATGCTTACGCAGACTTTGATTTCACGTCTACTCACGAATCTTGTTCTTCCGTGTGCTACACGCTATATATTATCTCATCCTCTGGATATAGATCTCCAACCAGCAGAATCAATCAATGACTTCGACAATCTTGCGAAGCATACGAGATGCCACATACCACTTGTCTATGCAGACAGCATAAGGCGTCCACTCGACTTCTTTAATTCTCTTCATGGCGGACTCATAATCAACGGAGACTCCAGTGATGGTTGTATATCAGGGTATTTAACCATGTGCCTTTCATACTCTGATTATTCCTGAGAAGAACTGTCAGTGAAAGCCAGGATTTGCGGGGATCTAGGTTATGTGGCGGCCTTTGAGGATTCACATAGGAATTTGGTTGGAAGAAATATCATCATATTAGCAAGTCTCCTTAACACCCCAGAGATGGAATTAACGGAACACATGATTCTAAGGGGGAAAGCTTCGAAGGATAACAGGTAAGTGCGTTTTTATACATCAACGCGGATTAAACGCCGCGAAGAAAAGGGGAATTTTCAGGCTCATTAGTTAAAAGAAGGCCCTCTCTGCTCAGTCGCACACCTTCCATCTCTCAGAATGGTCCCATTCAGTGATGGCGATAAGCTGGAAAAGGCCTTAGCCCTTGGCTGCATCGACAGTCACGGTTCTCCATCTTAGGTAGTATAGTGGTTAGTATTCGCGCCTGTCAGGCTGAGGCTTTACCTCGAAGTTTAAGTCCGCGTGAGACCGGGGTTCAATTCCCCGCCTGAGAGATTTTTGATTATTTTCTGCCTTTGTCTTTTTGGTAATTCATGGGGAAAAATAGACTGAGAGGATTGGAGATAAACTTTAAAGTGCGTCTGTGCATGGGCATGCCAGATCACTGTATCTCGTTGATCCTAAAAAGAAAAAGAAAAAGAAAAAGAAAAAGAAAAAGAAAAAGAAAAAGAAAAAGAAAAAGAAAAAGAAAAAGAAAAAGACGAAAAAGCAAGCGAAAGAGTCGAAACTCGGAAACTTCACACTATCCCAGCGAGCCACTAAATTTTGCCACTGGAAAGGTTCGCCATCCATCCGAGTCTGGTGCCCAGTGAACCACGAACCTTTATAGCTTGTCGACGATGGCCACATTTTTAGCGCCCTTCGTAAAAGGTTACGCCTTCAGCGACGAAAAGCTGGCCTCCAAGTAAGTTCGACCCATCGGACAAGGGCAGGGCCAATACGTGCGTCGATGCCATCCTTGAAACAGCACTGCCAGACGATGCGTACGTGAGCGTGACTCCCGCTTTTCTAAATGGCACCGAAGAGATTGTGGCTGTCATCGTCCTAGATGACGACTTCGATAAGGAAAGACTCTAGAAGAAGCCTTTACCGCCTTTGCATCCATCAATTGAACGTATCATGGAAGTCCTGGATGGGCCAGATGTGTGGGAAATTTTTTGACAGGAGGCGCAAATGCGAGTGTTCGTTTTTATCAGAGTAACTCGTGAGCGCGCAGTTGATGAGAAGTGAGGAAGTTTGGAGTCAATCACTCATGATAGAGGAGAGATTCAATCAACGTGGACTATTACATATGTGATGAAGAACATATCCTAAGATTTCTACGAACTTTACTCTTTAGGGAGCTGGGCACTATCTAAAGTATGATGGGATGAATTCTTTCTTGACCAACTCCGGAGCCCGGGAAATAGGATGTTATTTTGATGGAAGAGCATCTTAGGTAGTATAGTGGTTAGTATTCGCGCCTGTCAGAGTAGGGGTTTAACTCTGGATCGCGCGAGACCGGGGTTCAATTCCCCGCCTGAGAGATCTTTTTGTTTGTTTGTTTTACTTTTTGTATTTCATTCGTTAAAATTTAAGTAATTACGACAGCGGCCTTTATCTTGGGTCAGGCTATCCCTTCTATAATTCCCTATAACTGTCGTTTTATGCGATTTGCAAGTAAGTATATAAACTAGCAAGCTTCAGATATTCTTTCTATTTGCTTCTATTAC
>KN837126.1:509278-519316 GCA_000827215.1 Sphaerobolus stellatus SS14 | reverse complement strand
ACTTTCCTCTGCAATTTCATACAGAACAAGGATTCCCCTCTGCACAAGAGCAAGAAGAGCTTCAGCGCCTCATTTCTACTGCGAATGACCATATGGTATCTTACCAAAAGGACATGCAACTTCTGATGACTACCATGGGCCGCCTAAGGGCTGCGCAGGCTCATGTCAAGGAATACATCTTCCGCCAACGGGCCATCTTCGCACCTATTCGACGATTGCCTGACGATATCCTCACGCGAATATTCGAGGAATCAGCAGGTCCGGTTACCCAATACGGTACTTTTGCCTGGACGTTAACGGCGGTCTGCAAGCGATGGCGGGCCGTCGGCTTTGCGTGCGCATCTCTGTGGTCCCGTATACAGTTCAATGGGACCGTGACGGAAGTCCGCTATTGGCAAATTGATGTGGTTTCTGATATTTTTGAGACAGCTTTAATACAAAGTCGAGGTGCTTTGCTCGACCTTACCTATGTTGCTCCTCGGGTATACAGAGAGCGTGTGGCCAGGATTCACAAAATATTTACAGCCTCTTCTCATCTTTGGAGAACTGCTTCCTTCACATTTGATGACATGGAAGAAAATTTTACTTGGTTTACTAAGGCGGATATGTCAAATCTGGAGTCGCTCACGATTAGTGGCAATATGTATAGCCTCGCGTGGGGTTTTGGGTATACTCCCAAGTTGAAGAGGCTAGCACTTTATCGGGGAGAGATACAAAGATCGATTGGCCCTGATGGATACATATGGTCCCAACTGACTCACTTAGAACTGGGATTTTCGACGAATCTCCACTCATACCTCGAAATTCTGCGAGCTGCTGAAAATCTGGAATCACTGAACATTCAGAACTTATCTCTAAATGTACCTGACTCAGCCTAGCAGCCTCAAAGGGTCGATCTAGTGCCGCTCAAGCTTCCCCAGATACGAAAGCTATGTGTCGGTGGTGAAGATCCAGACTCTATCAATTACCTGGTACTCTCTAACCTAACGGAGCTCCAAGTTTGTCGTCACAGTAGTATACTGTTTATTTCGACAAACGCTCACAATGACCTCATTTCTCTATTCAAACGGTCCGCGTGCAATCTACTGAAACTCAACCTTACCACGTCGATCGCCGAGTCAATACGTCTTTTGCGGGCGACGCCGTCAATAGAAATATTGAATATCAACTATGCGAGTTCCCCACTCCGCGATGCAATCCTGGAACGGTTAGTGATTGACGACAATCCACGACATTACGCAGTGTCGTGCATTCTTCCTAATCTGCGAAGCCTACGATTGGACTATTTATATCCAACCGATTTTAAAACAGTCATGGATGTGGTTTGGTCTCGCTTGGACTATCCTGGGCGTCGACGACTCGGATGCGCATTGGAGAGCTTGATGTTCTGTTATAAGCCTAGCACATTCGAAGATGACCTGGAGTATATTGAGGATCTTCGAAATTTGCAGAATTCGGGGAGACTTCAAGTGGCCATGCAATGGATTCAACAGCATGAATGCAGAACCCACCGTGGTTTCTCTGTATATTGAGTAACCCTTGCATATTTGGGTGTCCTAGCTGGATAAAGTCTAATTTATTCATTGAATGGGCATACTGCATTTATGTAAGTCCGTTGTATATATGAACATGTTCTTATAAGCTCAAGAAACCTTTGTTGTAGAGTCTGGGAACATCTTTCACAATCTGGGATGGCAAATTGAATATTTAGTTGGTTTGTAGGGGAATCCATATTTGCAGCTTGGCAGGCTTGACCTATTCCGTGAATATGTATCTCTCTATCACCCTCTCGTTGCCTTATAAGTTATTGGTAATTTCGGTGTAGCTGGCAAAGGGTGTAGAGCCAATTGGCATTAATGATGTTTGTAACCCATCTTAGGTAGTATAGTGGTTAGTATTCGCGCCTGTCATGCGAAGGCTAAGGATTTAAATCCAAGGTCAAAGCCCGCGCGAGACCGGGGTTCAATTCCCCGCCTGAGAGATTTTGTTTTTTGACTATCGTTTTTTTTTTTACAGTTGGATAGAAAAGAGAAGGGACCTGCAGTCTTGCCGGTGTAAGTATCTACTCGATTCTGAGAAAACTAGCTTCTGGTCGATCTCAGCTCCTCGCTACCTCTGAGCCCTGACTCCCTCCCTTAGCAATTCCTGGATCTGGGGAATAGAACCGTATTTCTATACAGAAATATCTTATGTAGTATAGTGGTTAGTATTCACGCCCGCCAGACTAAGGGTTTAAAGTCGAAGTTCAAGCCTGTGCGAGAAACCGGGGTTCAAATCCTCGCCTGAGAGTTTTTATGTTATTTTTGAGGTTATCTATGAGATATTTTGCTCCCCGAATGAAAGATATTTGTTTTGTGCGCACAGTACGCCATGCACAAGAGAATCCGCGGTCGCTGGTCGATATATGCCATCTCGCCCAAGCTTAAGGTATTCTGAGTCTTAGACGTTATGGTTTTGTTCAGAAACGACCTATGATCCAACCATGGTTGTAGCAGATAATTAGGCTTGTCAAAAATTAAACACACAATAGAAAGGATTTACCAAAATATTATGGGGTTGAATGGCAGCGAGGTTCCCGCGCAGCATGTTCAATCCCGCGGCGGGGGTGCGAGCCGCGTGACGTTAATAGGCGCCCGTAGGTCCCGCCAAGAACGGCGCTCACGCCCCCGCAGAGGCTGTAAGAGGTTTTCGGCCCGTCTGTTCAACCTCACCCGTTTAGCCCATCTCACCCATCACGGCGCTGTTCATCCTCACCCATGTTGTATTCAATCTCACGGACTCATCACCTTTTGTTCAACCTCATCTGACTCATGTTCAATCTCACCCGTCACGCGCACGGCCGCTGTTCAATCTCGACGAAAGAGGCGATCTTGTTCAACCTCACCCCGGTAAGAGGTTTGATTCTTGTTCAATCTCACCCAGTAAGAGGGTTTCGGAGTCAGGTTCATTCTCGCCGGCACCACTGTTCATCCTCACCCAGTAAGGTGCTGTTCAACCTCGTCCGTTGTATTCGACCTCGCCCAGTAAGAGGTTTAGCCTCACTTGTTTAGTCTCACCCGGTAAGAGGTCATCCGGCCATCTTGTTCAACCTCACCGGTTCCATGGCCACTGTTCAGCCTCGTCGATCTCACCGAGAGGGTGTCATTCAGCCACTCAGGCTGTTCTGTTCAACGTCATGAGGTCAACTCAACTTCACCGGTTCAATCTCGCCCATCACGATACCACTGTTCAACCTCACCGTCACGCTCAGGCTGTTCCAATCTTGTTCAATCTCACCCAACAGATTACCGCTGTTCAACCTCACCCAGTAAGAGATTTCTCTCCGTCGTGCTCACCTGGTTCCAACCTCACCCGTGTTTCTGTTCAGGTTCAATCTCACCGGTCATTCAGTCGCTCAGACGTCACAGATTTAACTTCAGTCTGTCGCTCTCCCAGCTGAGCTACCGCGCCAATAAAAATGGTAAGCGGATGCCTCCCCATCGCGGATGCTCCGTTACATTGGTACGCTCTAATAATGATACATCAGTTAAAAAATATCTTTTCGATGTTAAATACACGATCGAGCCTTTTGGGGATCGCTATCTCCATAGTGCATTTCTGATTTTCACCGTTCGGAGATTTTTCCAATGAAAAAGTACTATCCTTAACAAGTAATACCCGATCGAGGAAATAGTGACCAACTAGCTTTTGGGCGCAGGATAGTCACAGACCCCTATTGGGAAACGTACTCAGATTTGCTGGTAGGATCGGCTCCAACGCTTTCGCAGATTCATCCCTTTCCACGTCCGGGCCCTCCTCCCTCTCCTTGTGAATGGTCCGCTCCGGCTCCATCCTATCACGGGGTCTAGTTCAGTATCTTGGGTAGTATAGTGGTTAGTATTCGCGTCTGTCAAGGGGTTCAACTCTACAACGCGCGAGACCAGGGTTCAATTCTCTGCCTGAGAGATTTTAACGTTTTACACAGCGATTCGTTCCAGTTATTTTATTCACATGTTTAATGATAGTGGTGTTTCTTTGGAGGAATTTATCTTTATCCTTATTTCCATAGGATTCACAAATCGCTGGACCTGCCACATTTTTTTTCATTACTCTCTGAATCATCACCTTATTATCAATATTTCCGATTTCCGTTATATTTCCTGTGTTGTACCTTGAAGCGCTTGTGGTCTATTGTTTTTCTGTTCTTTGAACAAATATTAATCTCCCGCGATAGTCGAATGCCCTTGATCAGTATCCCACAAGTGTCTAAAATTCTCTCGCAATGCCAATTAACCTATAGGTCTTCCTCTTGGCCATGCCCGGCTCTTTTGTATTTATTCAGCTATGGTTTGTATCCATTGCCTTGGAACAACGATGACTTCATGGTGTGTATCGGTTTAAAGTCTATGGGATAGAAGTGTCCCCGGACACGGCGTCTATTTCACTTTTTAACGGTCCTAGATGCTTGATTCATCGCATTCCAGGCTTGCTAATTTGACAGTTCAGAACAGACACGGTCATGACGCATACTAGTAAAATCTGTTTATTACGAATTATCTACTCATACACACAGTTTGACAATCTAAAAACACAATGGAGAGCGACTGCACCCTTTAAAATTCTAAATAATACAGACCAGACATGATATATATAGACTGAGAGATAAATAAGTTCGTATGTATGAACCGAGTATAAATTGGATTGTGTATGCGAATGCGTTTCAAAGACTGCGAGAAAAGAAGTAAACCTGCAAAAAAACAACCGAGCAAGACCTCCAAGATACAATCAGCAAGAAGAGAAAGAGACAAAGCGAATACGAATTATAAAATCCAGGCAAATTCACACACAAAACTTCATCGCATTAGAAATCGCCAAGGTCAATCTGGATCGAATCAATAATCTTCGCTTCCAAAGTCCCGTTCGCAGGGCGCGTATTTGCCTTTTCAATGTCATTTAATGGCGGCAACGGCGAGATAGATCGATTGCCTGCGCTATCACTGTCCCCCAACTTGGGTGTCCCCAGGGGCGTGTTCACCCTGATAGAGACACAGCACAAGAAAGGTGAAAAGAAGGCGAACGTTCACTTCAGTGTACAACAAGAATATGAATGACCAACCTTGATAATGATTGATGGTGTGTCTTCGCTACGGTTGGAACACGTGCACTGACGTCGCTTGGAGCTGGAGGCGCAAGGCCTGCAGCGGCTGCAGCAGCTATGGCTCGTCGTTCTTGACGCTTGCGTATTGTGGCTTCCGCTTCCGCTTTCCGGATCTGCTCGAGATTCGCTTTGCGATTGCGTTCGTTAACGCGGGCTAGTAGCTCCGCTTGGGTATCTTTGGCCTGCTCTTTGCGTTGATCAGGATGCGCAGCGGCGAGCTCTTGGAGCTCTTTATCGATAGCAGCCGCTTCTTTGTAGTCATGGCGCTTTACAGCGAGGTTCTTTTTCTGGGTTAGGTCTACGCGAGTGTTGAACATTTGTGACGCGGCAACGCTGGATGGGTTTAGAGCATTCTTGCGAGCGATCATGGCTGTGATGTCAGCCTGCGAAGAACATTAATAACAGCAGACATAGCACAGTGTTAGGACACACCTCGGTCAGCGGCCTACGAGGAAGCTCTCGCAGCTGCTCAACCTTCCGCTGTATCGAACGCCGGCTCGGAAATTCAACCTTCTCGTCTTCCATAACTCTGATAATGCGTTCGTACTCCTTCTGAGATGGCCGTCAGGCGTCGCAGGGGGATCATGTATGCATCTTTACTTACCTGCGAGAACGGACTATCAGATATCTTGTCCATAGGGAAGGATCTGACGGCGTCCCCATGCTTCAACTCGAGGAGGCGGTCGACAACAATGTCATTGACCTTGTACGCCTTGACAGGATTAGATACAACCCCTTACACAACAAATAAGTCACTAGGTCCGTGCTAAACATAAGCAAGCACATACCTAATACTTCGCAGATTCGATATATAGGCTGCCTTGTGGTCTCATCAGCGCCAATCAAATACCGCACCCATGAACCTAATATCATTTTGTTAATGAGGACTTCGAGAAGGCACTGCCAACTTACCGGTTATCCAGTTTTCAAACCATGGATTGTAATAGTATTTGGATATCTGATGACGCGACACACGCAACTTTTGGAAATCATCATACGAAGGCTTCAGATCTGTCTTGTCCGATGGCCGAGATTCGAACTTGTCGCGATACTTCCCGTCTTCCTCCTCGTCTTTGTTGATCTCGCCATCTTCATCTGTGACATCGGAGAGTTCAGGCTCAGAAGAAGAGCTTCTTCTGCGGTCCGTCGGAGAGTCTGCTTTCTCTGTTCGATTCTAAAGAGAGATGTAAGCCGAAGTAAGAAAGGTCAGAAAAATAGTCTTACGCGAGCCCGATCTTCTTTCGCTTTCCGTCTAGCTTTCAGCTCATCCAGCTTGCGAGACTTCTCTTTGGTCGAGCCACGAGCGGTATGTTTGCCTGAAACAGTACGTCAGTACCAACTCAAACCCATCCGCACTGAGAAACAACTTACGTTTAGCAGCATGAGCCACAGCATCTCCTCCGCTTTTCCCATTTTGCGCCTTGATCAGTGAATCAAGATTCTGGCTTTCATAACGCTCTTGCAGTTCCTCCATGCGACGAGCAAGGATATCCTCGCGTTCCAGCTCAGGGAGTCCCATAAGCCTACGGACATCAGCCAAGGTGGCTAGACCATTATAGAGACTGCATACCAGGATCTATCTCCTTCATTCTTATACTTTCCATCGAGTGGATAAGGATTGGAATCGTCTTCTTCGCTTTCAGGTTCCATGTCAGAATCTGATTCGACATTCATGCTATCGTTTTTAGATGAGTAACGGATTATCGCAAATGTAAGATCAGGACTAACTCTGCCTTCCGCCTCTTAGAGGACGGTTCCTTCCCAGAGGACGAACTGCGGCGTTTCTTGGAGGCCTTTTTCTTCGAATCATCTTGAGTGGCGAGAGCAAGTAGCTCGTCTTCCCATTCTTCTCCGTCCGACATAGTTCGAGCTGGAAGTGATGGGGTAAATAAGGAAGTAGACTATTGATACAGAGAAAGTCTCGAGGTATAGACTTTCTTAAGGGACGTATGCGACGTCGGAACTGTACAACGGACAATGTGCTGACAAATCATCTTCTGATGGAGTTTCAGGCTCCGCCTGAATGAGGCCTTCCAGACTTTCCGCGGATCACCATAATAGAGAGCAAACGACAATAGCACTTGTGCAGATGCGAATTCGAATCTATTCGAATGCAACGCAACTGCAAGCTGCGCTAGCCACCTTGGAGCCACAAGTGAATATAATAATCAAGGAACGCACCACAATGCAACAACGTGACTCCCCATTCTGGATATCTTGTTGTGCCACAAAAAGGACATTTCTCGCTAGATCAATTTCTTTCGTCTATTGTTTTCCCTCGACCCTTGTTGGGTTTCATTTTGACCCTTAATAATATCCAGGGCTTTGTCTGCATCTGCACAAGCAGACCCTTGTTTACCGATTATTCAACGCTTCTTCCATTCAAAGGCCGTGAACAATTTCTTTCTAAAACCTTTGTTACTGGTCTTGTTTCTACTCTGCCCACAATTCTTGTTTTCGTCGAACTCCACAATCAAAGCGACTATATGCCTTCAGGATATAAATCAACGTCACTCAACCTCTAGCTCGCCAACATCCAACTCTTACGTCGTTCCTTCGTTCAGTGCAATCCTTTTGATCCATTAAACCTTCATCGACTTTTGAAATGGGTCGTCATCGCTTGTCTTTAAACGAGAGTAAGTCTGCCTTCGTCATCTTAACTTCACATTGTGTTCTAACATCCGTTTTGCCTTAGTCTATGAGGAACATCCTGCCGATCCGAATGAAGTCCGATGCAAAATATGCAATGTCGGAACCTTCAAACACACCTGGATGGGTCGCGGTAACTGTAAAAGTCACCCGCAAACAGCCATGCACCTCGAATCCCTCAAGAAATGGGAAGAAAGACAGAGAGTGGATTCGGGGAAGGAAGCCTCGTCGAACCGCAACTTGAATGCTGATCTATCCGATGATTTTGAGAATCCTCAAGGCTCTTCTATCGGCTCTGGCGAAGATGATTCGAGCTCTGGTGAGGATGATTTCGAGCTTCCCTCGGTCGATGAAGACAAACCGATGGACACCGACATGGACGTTGATATGGAACTCAAGCTTGTTCAGCCGGCCGAAACAAAGCAGCAAAACGATTTCTTCGAAGACTTTCAGACCTTCTTTGGAATGACCTTTGAAGAGGCTACCTGTTATCCCGATCCTCCTGATCCAAAGTACGTAGAGATGGACTTTTCGGATTACAGGCTATGGGAAGAGTTCTTTGACAACAATCCTGTTATCACTATACCCTCGGTAACAGACATCTCAGTTTAAGCCACTGGTTATATATATATCAGACTCTAGATTTTATTATAGTTCTTCCTTATTTACTGTATCTTTCGTTAATATATCCGTTCTAAATGATTCGCAGTCCAACTCAAGTTAGAAGGATATAAGTTGCTCAATATATCTACATGTTAAATCGTTGCTTAAGTATGCAGCTACATTTAGTTGCTAGGCGCATTACACGACCCTGGTAAACCCGTTACACTAATGTTACTGCAAGTAAGGATCGGCTTTTCTCCTTTGGGTGCTTGGATATTAAAGTTCTGGAAACGAATATTGCGGCATGGGACCGCAGGGCTACATTCTAGATCCACGACTAGAAGGCCTATCAACCTGACGAACACTATTAAATTTTACATGGACTTACGCTGACTTGTATTGGCACTTCCCACAAGGTTAACGAAATTTAGATTGCTAATTTGCAACTTCGAGGGAATATCACCGCTGAAGAACCCCGCCCGAGGTAAATAAAAAGGATCAAGAAGAAGAGTCAGACTCACGGCTGGCCGCCATTGTTCTGGAATATGCGAACAGGGGTTGTCACGTCGTCGTGGAAGAGATTTATCACTGTGACGTTGTTGACTCTTCCTAAAAATCAAAAAGGGGTCATTAACTATGAAACTCCGAGTGAACTTGGTGGAGGGCTTACCTCCTCCTCCTCCTCCTCCAGTGGGAGGAGCACCATGAACTGAACTAGTCCATGTCTACCACAGCCGCTGTATTAACAATGATCGATAAAATGACATGAGGATATTCACCTTGAAGTAAACTCCGCTGATCATGTTGGGTTGCACGACAGCAGGAGGCCGCTGGGTCTAATAGGAATCGTTCATTAATCCTTTGACAAACTACAGCGTCCAAATTACTTACTCTCACATTCTCGATATGGACATTTTCTACAATATCGTTCTGTAATCATTATAGATAGACAACTCATAGTAAAAGTGATGTGAACATACGAATTGCTGGTACTGACCCAGACTTCCGATAGCGACTCCTTCACCCCCTCTGCATAAAATATTGCTGGCAAAAATATTGGTGGAGTTCTAGGCCAAAGTATGAGTTCAATGTAATTAGAAATTGCATCACTATAACTTACTCCTTTGATTGCTAGGCAATCGTCGCCGGTGGAAACCTTTGAGGATATGTGAGTACCACGAATGGGAATTATTGTTCAGGCAGGTACTTACATCCCAATCAATCAGGGATATGCTATCGGAACGATAGGTGTCGATACCTTTCAATTGAATTGTGAATAACTCTTGAAAAGGATGAGTCAATACTAAATACGTACCATCTGTGTTCCAAACGATGCTTGAAACCATTGGACTCAGCATACTTAACTTTGGAGATCTCTCAGATCACTTACTTTTGTCCAGCAAGAGCTATTGTCGATTTCAATCGCTGTAATACCGCTTTACACCTGAGACGGACTCACCAGGATTGGTATTCGTGGCATTACAGGTTATCCCTTGATATAACACATTTTGACTGTTTGCGACCGCATTGCACCAGAACGGAGGTCCTTGAATTTGGAAATTCTTTATAGTGCCGCCTTTGACGTGAGAGAGCGTTAGAGATACCGGTCTACCATCTCCATCTTCCCGAGGATTTTCGGGGAGTGAGAA